>VOQK01028798.1:0-18757 GCA_015052645.1 Benitochromis conjunctus | reverse complement strand
TGCTGAACACCTCTGCTCAGCTATTTTTAAGCTTGCGGTAAGATGGAAGGTGCTGAATGAACACACACACACACACACACACGCACGCACACGCACACACACACACACACACACACACACACACACACACACACACACACACACACACACACACATATATATATATATATATATGATGACTAGGCTTTAGAGCAGTTATGTTTTCAGGTCTTTGGGAAACTACATGACCACTTAAGGATCAACTCAATTGTTTTGCCTGAACGAAAAGAAGGACTTACTGGATCAGTTCTCCATGTTTGGGTAGCCACAACAAGCTTAGGCCCACTCATCAGGCTGAACGTAAGTATTCTGTAAACACAGCCTTTGGGGTTTAGATAAAGACTGAGAAAGAGGGAAGCGAAACAGAGCGGTGCAAGATTAGTGATTATAGTGCAGGGAGTGGCAGTCAACTTGATTCCAGCGCAGACCGGTTCAAACCGAAGTCTGTGATGAGGAACTAAGCATGAGCTGCGCACAGGCTTAGGATTACTCAGCATTTAGCTGGAAGATCCAGTCATAAAATCAGTGGCCCTCGATGTAAGTTGGCGTTTTGTTTGATGAACTGCGGTGGGCTGTGACACTTGGCCGGTCTCACATTAACAAAAGGCATCTGTTGATTCTATATTTAGGTTGTTTTTTCTTATAAAATCAACCGAGAGGCTCGAGCTTTCCAAAGAAAGGCTTGAGAAGCGATTCATATTTACAGTGGACAGCAGTTATAATGATTATGTATCTGGTTATCACACTATTTTAAGAAGGTGTTTAGAAACAATAGTGAGGATTACTGCCAGACTTGCTGCAAGTTCTTAGGAAATAGGGATTTATTAATATAATGTGTCTGTAATTCATCACCACACACAGATACTTCCCATTATCTCATGACTTTCAGGGAATTCCATCCTGAGATACAAATGGCAGTTAGGTCCAATGTTAGAATTAGAAGGAAGTTAGAGTTAAGAATCAGTTTATCACAGTTAAGCACTCATTCAGCGAATGAAAAATAAATACATTTGTCTACTAATGCAAGTGATTTTTTAACACTTTCACTATGACAGGTTTTCTTCACACTCAGTTCTTAAATCTGCATCCTTCCAGTGACCAGTTGCCTGGTTACAACAAAAAGTCCAGCTATATGGGAATATGTGGCAAAATTACCCAGGTCAATGAGTTTCCTAAAGGATTTTTGCTCTTTGTGACTTAATTTTATTCCGTTTATACATCAGTTCTACATTCCAAGATGTCCATGGTTCCAGTCATCATTTTGAAATCAAAACAGCCTCCTATGGATTTAGTATCCCTAATTCTTCACTTAACATTGACCAACACAGACGGCCCTTTGTTGTTGATGCACTGCCCTAATTTCTGCCTCACTCATCAAAATCAGCTGTTGATTGGCCATTAAGGACAAAGCAAAGGTCAGCGGGTCATAGTGATGTAAGATACATCCAGGAAGAGGCTCAGATGTGTGAAAAGAAGAAGAATGAAGGAAAAGAATAGGAACTGACTGTCCGACAGTTTTCCTTGAAGTGCTGGGTTGCCTGACTCAAAGCATTTCCTACGGGGCCCCTGTGTGTGCTGGCATCATCCGGATTAGCTCATAATGGGAACACAAGAGAGACAGAGTGAAAATGAAACACATTCCTCGCCATCAAGCACAGATTTCTGGAATTTGGCCCATTTGTGCTCTGTGATTGTCTCTGCGTAGATGTCATCCACTCGGGAGTAGAGCTGCGCAGTTTGTGAGACCTCTTTGTTGTTTTTGGATGAGTCGTTGCATTGTACATTGTGCACGGTGCACATCATGCCACAGCCTCACATCAACACTGAAACATGCTTTGCGTCAGCAATCTGCGTCGAAAAGCGAATGCTGCCAACGGGATGGCACGCACGGCGGGACCACGCAGACACCATGACGGTGCATTTGCACCCGAACAAAACATTCAGACCATAATGTTGACTCTGGATCACGTAGCTCTTTGCAGCAGAGATCCTTCCTGTCACTGTGGCTTCTGGTCAGTTTGACAAACATTAAATGGATGCCGATGATGGCCCCAAGTGTGGTGAACAGAAAAATATGACCATATATGGCAGAAGTGCTGTTGTTGTGTTTCCATGTGGCATGCTTGAGAGAACACGATGAGTTTCCAGGGGAAAGAATGTATTCTTTCACTCCTTGATTGTGTTGCTTGATGTTGCTGAGGTTAAATAAACTGTTGTGTTTGTAACGGCCTTCAGAATTTCAACACTGTTGATTCCCCAGCCTGTCCAGATGAAACTCTGGGCTTCCACCCACCGAGTGACAAAGCCCGAGTCTGGTAGTATACATGTAGTACAATCAAACAGGTTTTGGCATCTTCTTCAAAGGGTTGTCAAATACCCAGAGTCTGTTTAATGGCCAGCTTTCAAGTCAAAATGAAAGCTTTTCAAAATTCCTTCAGTAGAATGGAAACATTGAAAAAGAAAGCAAAAGGGATTTGAAATTTAACAAACTCTTCAGCCTCCCGAGAACATTTTGAATACAAAAAACTGTCCAATTTCTTTTTTATTTGAACGTACTGACGTCAAGAAAACAGAGAGATTTATGAGAGAATAAGCCTGTTCTGTTCATTTGCTATGATACTGTGTAGCACAAATCTGTAACAAAACACGCTTGTTAGCTGACAGTGCTTTTATAATGATTACCAAGTGGAGGTCACAGTGACTGTGTGGTTTCTGGTTGCAAATGTTGCTTTACTTAAACATGAGATACACGACGGAAACCGGCTTTTTCTGGAAACAATCAGTCCAGCTTGGAGCGTTAGTGCTGTGTAAGCACACAGTGTGTAAAACAAAAAGCTGAATCTTCCACGAAATAAATGCTCCACCCTTTAGTAACCTCTACCTTTGTAACTCCGCCACTCAACCCCCCCCCTCAATACAACAATCTGTTCTTTGAGTTTACATGAGATGACTCCCTGGAGTTACAGCAAAGTCAGGTCCAGGTCTGGGTCAGGATGGAGGGCCTCTATTGTTCATGTTTGTATCAGTGTGTGATTGCATGTTGTGTAAGTCTTTGTGTGTGTCTGTGTGTCTCAGGCAGCTCTAGAGAAAGCTCTTTCCTGTGTGGCGCTGGAGGCTCCTTCTTGGGCTGGACGGCCGGCGGCACCGCAGACATGCTGTCTCGATCCAGTTCAACCACAAGGCCTCACTATTGTTCTGCGCCCCACTCCCTTTGTCCTGTTCATTTTGGCAACACCCATCGCCTGTCTTCTAACACCTCCACCCCTCTCCTCCTGGCTCTTACCCTGCAGGTGCAGCTGATCTGTGGCCCAGAAGAGGAGGAAGCTCAGGCCTAGAAACAATAGCAGACTTCAGCTCCTATTTATATAGTTATTCTTTGTTTAATCTGTGCGTTTGACAGCATATTTTGGGGTGTTGACATCAGCTTGTGCAATTTTGTAACCAGGCTAGGCTGTAAAATCCACTGTGTCAGCACACAAACATGCCCAGCTTGAAATTGTTGATAGCCAGCAGCATAATGGGATTCCCCCTTTGACCTGGTGGTAAAGTCCATTTTATCTGGCACTTGTGCTGGTACTTCATCTCTATCATCAAGAGCAGACATATGGACTGATTTTATAATGTGTTTGCAGTCATCCATATCCATATTATTTAATTTCTTATCACAGATGCAGAGGAATTATATTGTGTGTGTAGCAAGAGAATGCCACGACTAGGCCACTAGCATATTTACAGGAAGTACAATAAATTCACAGCACCATGTAATTAATGGACATTATCGCTGCTGGTCAAGTGCAATCTCCCACTGATAGCATCCCCATAAGTGTCCCAAGAGTGCTCCCGAGATACCGCAGTGGAACACCAACAGAATCATACAGATCAAAGTGCACAGCTTACTGGCTGCCACAAACATATGAGGTCAGTGAGTGCATACCGCAGTTATCCCGAAGGTTTTCTATGACTAAGGCGTAGACATCTGTGTGACCAGTTGGGGGTGGGGATAGGGATGGAGATTGGGAAGGCATAACAAAAGACGCAAGAGAGCCAGAGATTAATAATAACAACCAATGATTAAATGCAGTGTTGGTGTAGAAACACACAGTGAGTGAACAAAGGTGTGTGCAGAAGAAACACATGGGAAGCCCCCAGCAGTCCTGCTGGATAACTAAGGGAGGATTCAGGGTCACCTGTTCAATAGTATAACTGTAATGTTTGTAAAGGCTGCTTTCATAATTTATCATTTCTGATCATATTTTCAGAAAAAAAAGGTTTTTTCTTCAAACTTTTATTAAACCAGTATTTAAAATGATTAAGACCAAGAACTCTCTTATTAGAGTGCTCTGAGCAACGATAGACAAGGTTAACCTGGCATGTGGTTTGAGAAGACAAAGAATTGAGCATATACTAATTAGCATGAGCTTTCAAGTACCAAAGAGTAGGTCACACAGAAATTATTATGTAAGTCCATAAATATTATGAAATCACATAAATAAAACTGTGATTGTCATTATTCGTTAAAAAAATATCAGTTTATCAGACCGTGTTTAACCAGTGTGCAATATTCTTTAAAGCTAAAACCTGGTTCATTTAGGTTCGAAGAGAAATTTTAAAAGCCCTTTAACTTTTGTTTTAAAATATATATGTCTTAGTTTTTTTGAACAGACGTTTCATTAGATAGGTCCACTTAATATCCTCTCCAGACTGACTAGTATTATTAGATGGGATTTATCAGTAAGTTATGTTTCCAATGGTGTTATGTCAAAATGAGAAATTGTACTTAAAATAAGATATATTTTTATGTAAGATACATGAAAATATATTAAGAACAAATTCCCAGAAGTTACAGTCTATTTTTGACAAGTCTACCTGTCAGTGCAAAAAGGGAAAATGTCCATGAAAATTCCACAGAAGTCATAGTGGGGATCATGCTACCATTGCCATACAGACTGACCACCAACAAAGAGAAGCCTGTGTGTTTACATCCTCAGCTCCTTTGACAAATGCTCATTTTCACAGTTGCAAAGTCAAACAGCTGCTGGCAAACACACAAATTTACTCAACATCCATCAGCTTAAACAGGAACTTCATGAAGAAAAGGAAAACTGATAAGGCTAAATTGCTCTGTAGCTGATCCCTATCTCAGCAGGCCAACGTCAGACATTACGCCACGGGGAGAGAGGACATGTAGTGGGTGTGCTACTTTGATCCAGGCTTTATGGCTGCATTAGCAGCTAATGTGCTGAACAGCTGCTGGGGTCACTTAATTAGAGCACGCATCATATCAGTTTGAAGTGGACAATAGTCTTTGTTCACTTGTATTATGTCGTGCATCATTTACCACCTCTGCTCTTACAATAAATAATTTTATATCTACTCTGGAATCTCGCATTTTAACAACACCCTAGTGGCCTAAGCCTGAACCCTTTGAGTTCTACAGTAAGATCTGTCCAGCTGCTTATGCTCATTAAAACTGTCAGTGCTGGTTTGCTGAAGAAATTCCTGTGAATCTAAACCTCCCTCTTTGTTTTTACATCACTTCCAATAGATGCCAGTAGACGCTTGGCCGATGTCAGAGAAAAACGTTTTATTTCCTCCGAGTTGTTGGCACCACACATGTGTAGCGTCACCAGCTACACACATTCACCGTCATTAGTGATGCTGAATGTGTGTAACCTGCATTCCATTCCATTAAGTAATGAGTACATGGATTTCAGTTTATCATTCTCACAGTATACAGTATACCGGCTTTTGTCAAAGCTGATAGCGTCGGATGTGGTTGTGGTTCAATGAGTGTGGTTCAATGTGTGGTTGTGGTTCAAAGTGTATCTTAGCAATAGCAAGATGGGTGTCTCACTGATGACATGTGTACACTTGTAAAAGTGGACTCAGGGTTAATGTGAAGATGCTTAATGCAATTCAAACCAAGAGATAAACTAATAAATCTGTTTTTAGGGATAACATTTTTTTAGTTTCTTCAGTTTGTCAGGTGAACTTATACACCAGCCTTACTCATGTCAGGAACTAAGATGTATACAACAGTATCATCGGCTTTTGAGCCAACATACATTAAAAACACACTAAAAAATAAACGTTTAACCCTATTTGTATGCATATTGTTCCTGTATTATCACACATGGGAAACAAATATAGGTTTATCTTAAAATGGGGTGCAGGGTTGTGTCACTATCGGTTTTGACACAAAAATCTATAGTTATTAGAAACGTTATTGTCTTTGGGAGACAAAATAAAAATTCGGCTACTCGTCAGCAAGTCAAGTCAAAATCCACGCAGTAGCAGTCGAGATCCTTTACTCTGGATCACACTCCTAAGACCCCCAAATGCTATTACCTTCTCTGTTGTCAATCTTAAACATAATTTGGTGTGTGGTAGAAGCAGGACTGAAAACTGTTTCTCTTCATCGTCGGCAGCAAAGCACAAAAGAATAGCTTAACCAGCAGATGTGTGCAACATTGCTCAACCAATATAAGCTCTCAAATATAAGCTCTGCTCAAATATATATTTAACACTCCCCCCTCCTTTGTTCTGTTCTTCAACTCCTGCTAGGTCCTGAGAGGTTGTGTTTATCATGGCCTATAATCAACATCACTTTGATAATCAGCGTGAGGAGGAGGCAGTTGGTAGATGTCAGGCTGTGGTGGTGAGCAATGAGGGTCTCTTAATGTGGCTCTTGTCACGGCTCAGTACAGCAGTGAAAATGAAGGCTTTGGCAAAGCAGCGAGGCCACATGCTGAAAGTAGGACCTGTACAGGCAGGAGATCGTGGTGAGAGGGTCTTTAATGGGGGCAAAGCAGAGTCATAATGGTCTCGATCATAATGATTATTATAATGCTAGTGGAGAAATAAATACACCGATACACACAAAATGCTTCATTCACACACTTGTTTGGTGACGCTGCTGCTGTTTTCTGCTCTGAAGTGATCTGAGAAAGAAAATCTGAGAAAAAAAGGTTTCAAAGAGAAAACTGAACCAAATAAATGACCAAACATGTGTGAGAAATGTTGGGTAAGGTCCCCACATCAACAAACTATCTGACATGTAAGCTCTATGAACAAAATATTGAACTGACATATTAAGTACTGTATCGCTTTTGGAGTTGTGTCAGGAAGGGCATCTGGAGTGAAACTCAATCAACCATGACGAGCTACCCGCTGTGATGACCCCTTCTGACAGGGGAGCTGTAAAAACAGATTGATCTTATGCCCTGAACACATGGATGCTGGCTGAATTCTGTCCATGGTGATGTTGTTATTTGAATGAGCATTTTGGCCTTACTGAACACATACTGAGTGAACTGTCCAGGCTTGTTCTACAGAGACACGAACCCCATTTGTTTGAGTTGGTTTTTTCTCTGTATGTATTATTGTAGGGTCTAACTTACATACAAAGTGCCTTGAGGCAACTGTTGTTGTGATTTGGTGCTGTATAAATAAAACTGAATTGAATTGAATTTGATATACAGAGACATCATACTGACATCAGTCGTTTAAGAAACCCTGTGTTGAAGGCAATGATCTGCATTTATCACATCCTAAATATTAAGAGCAGTGTGCAGCCACTGTGCAGCACTCGGAGACCAGCTGCAGCTGTAACCCCATGTCTTGGTCAAGAGCCCAGGCAGAATCAGCCCTACATGTTCGGAGCCACCACGAGCATAAGGAGATCAGATTCAGTTATTTCTCCTCAAGTACTACCATACTTTTGCATCTTTATAAAAGTGTCTTGACTGGTCTCTTTTTTTGGTACAGCTCTTCATGACGTCAGGCTCCTTTGATGTTTAAGTTCTTTTTAATTTCACATACTGTATGGTTTAAACAGACCTTAGAAAATAAGCTTGAACTCACTGGACTATGAGAGTATAGTACTGAATTGTACATCTTCCTTTGATGTCACAATCTCAGAGCTTAGTAACAACATTTCTTAAAAAGTTGTAAGATGAAGAGGTGGATTGGTTTTGTGAACCTGTGCAGTTTCCATTTTACAGCAGATAGATTGAAGAACTCCCGTTTGTGACGATGGCGATTCCTGTGCTACTGATAAATAAGGTCCAACCACTCAACAGAGTGGTGCCAAAATCCACACTTCCCTTTAATGACCACTTGAGACTGGCTCAAAAAGCGAGTCAGTCCCCTGGACTCCCATCTTGAATAAATTAATTAAAAAACATGTTTATGGCCTGGTATAGAAAATGTTTTGGTCGCTGCGGACATGTCAGTATGGTATGTTGGTGCTAATTACGAGACAGTGTGATTGTGCGGTGTACGACTTGTTAACCAGGCTAGTCTTAGCAGATAACTTAGCCCCCCCGGCCCCCCCAATATAGTAAAAAACTAAGTAACAAACCCCCCCCAAAACATTTTGACATAAACATTGAGCCTTCAGACTGTGTAGTTAAAATGTCCTTCTTTCAAATACAGTCTATGATATTAGCAACCAAAGATAACATTTATCTGAAAGTCCTGATTAGGCTAAGTATAGCCTCACAGTGCAAACAGCCTGTTACATGTTTTCAATGTCAGTTTCTCTATATCCCGAGCCTGTTATCTAAATACAATTCATGTGGCTTTTTATTTCTGCTCGTGTTTAACATTGGAGTTTGTTTTGTGTTAGACTTTTCTGATCTTGATCCTAAAGAAAAAGATGGTGCTATCCTATCTGTCACGATATTTGCTGGGAACTGTTGTAATTATATGAAATGATGTGCACAATAACAGCTTTCACAAGTGAATTTAAACACTAAAACCCCGGCAGTCAAAAAGTGAGCTGAGGTCATTAGAGCCTTTTAGGCTGCAAAGAGTGCACTTTAATGCTGGATCAGCATAATCAGCAACAGCAGTGAGTAAAATCTACAGAGTGTCTGGCTGTGTGTGCTTGGAGCAGACTGACTGCTCCAAAACTGGTTCCAAACTTGTTCAGATTAACCCTGTAGGTCAACTCAGAGGGAGCTGGGGAGAGCCAAGCTGGGCAAGCCATACCACTGCTTTATCCAGGCAGCCTGCTCCGTGCAGTAAAGCCTATAGACAGATCAGCTGTTAGCTGATCACAACAAACATGAGGCAACATACACAAAGCCGTAACTGTGCATGCAAGCTCGGTTTTTGTGTTTTAGTGGCACAGTTCAGTGATTCTCTCATTGGAAATGTTCCCTTTTTAGATGATCCTTTTACTTAGTGCCAGACCGAGCCAGAAGCATTTGCAAAGCGTTCTGTTTCAACAGCTAGCCCTGATTTGTACCTGCAGGCGATGAAGGAACTGTGCACTTTTAATCTGATTTAAAAGCCGGAGAATAAACCGGTATTGCTAGAAGTTTGAAAAACACTAAGCTTATTACTGTCCACAGTTATGAGTCATCCATCCATTAACCCAGCAGGAGTTAGGTTTTTTTTTTTTTTTCTGGACCAGCTTATTCTCTGGTTTGCAACCTTTGATCCCTCTCACCCAAGCCTTCTGAAGCATTTACAAGTGTAAAGATTACCTGAATGTGTTAACAGTAAGTGAGCGTGGAGTGAAAGAGACAGAGAGTCTGCCAGTGATTGACAGATGAGAGGTCATTGTGGAGTGCAGCTTCTTTGTGTGGCTGGTGCCCGCATTCCACCTGGAACAGGTGAAGGCTGAGATGAGACAGATGAGATTACTGCAAGCATCCACGTGGAGCCAGGGAAACTGGTTCTAACCAGCTTTCTCGACACTGGGGTTTTCTTTTGCTCTGTGTACATGCATCAGTTTATTCCTGTAGTCTTTGCTCTCAGTGTAAATGATGCAGGTACTGATGGCAGGACTGGGGCTCAGCTAGGGTGACAACATCCTGCTGTCTTTCAGGTCAGAGTCCTCCCGACCTCATGTAGAGTGAATAACAATGCTAATCCTAAGTATGATTGCGAGTGTGCACATCTCAATATTATATCAGTTTTGGTAAGAGGGTCTGTTTTCTAGAACAGTCTTTCTGTTATTTTTCCCCTCCTGCAGGCATTTATATAAGTGACGTCCTTAAGGTACTATGAGTGAGCTGCAGCCTGCTGGGACTACATGATTTAGTGACAAAAAAAAAATTAGAGTCGGTATGGAGTGGATACAAAGTCGAGAGCGCCATCTGGTGTTACTTATTGACCTGACAATAGAATGTATAAAGAACGCACAAGCTGAACACAAATACTCCACCGATGCAGGGATGTTATACAAAAACATGATCCAATACCAAAACCTGCATCAACACTTCACTGAAATAAAGTTTGTACACCATATTAAAAATGTTAAGTGTGAAAAAGAAAAAGGTCTAAGTGAACAAAAGTGCATTTCTGAATGACTCACTCGCAGGATTTTTCCAGAATAAAAAAAGTATCTGGCAGCTTTAGCCTTCCCACAAAGGAAAATTACCATCATTATGATAAAAATAATTTTATAATGATCTTTTCAAATTAAACAAAACATTGTTGTGCAAAAGTTTTGAGCTACTCCTCATTTCTTTATATTTTGCACAGAAAATTGTAAATGTGTGTGAGTTCATTGAAACAGGTGTAAATGTAAATGAAATACGGGCAAAAAACAGTTTCTATAATTTTTATGTGCATGAAAGTCAATAGTTGATACGACCAGCTCTGTTTGTCAACGCAGACTGAACTCTCTTAGACAAGCATTCTCGTCTTTTCTTTAGTCTTCGCGAATGATTCTTCAGGGTTCGTGAAGAACATTCAAAGCTCTTCTTTGGTTGTTGGCTGCATTTTGTTCTGTTTTCTGTCAAGATGATCTCAGACTGCATCAAACATGTTGAGGTCAAAGCTGAGTTTCATCCATGACTGATAGTGTTTTTATATCCAGATATGATCTTAGTGCATGGGCAGTGTGTTTAGGACCACTGTCATACTCCAAAAGGAACCTGCTGGGAATTAGTTGCTTTCTAGGTGGTATTGTAATCTGACCGTACTTTACTGTGTTCATAATGCCACCAATGTTAATAAGATCACTGACACCACTGGCTGAAACTCAGTCCCTCACCATGACGGAGCCTCCACCATGTTTCATAATGACTGTAATGTCGATACCCACTGTGACATCTCTCCTGGCCTCCGCCGTACATACTGATGAATATTTGAACCAAGCGTTTAAAATTTGGACTCATCACTCCATGAGACCTGTTGCCACTGATTTTTTGTCCAGTTCTTATATAATTTGACATACCTCATCTTTATTCCATCGCACGCACATGTACCACAGAGTTTTTGATTTTTCTTCTTTGCCCATTGATCTGTCTGCTTTTAAATGTGTTTTTCAATCTTTACTTTTAGAGTCCTTAGTGAAATGCTGATCGGCAGAGTGAATGCACAGGAATTTCCATTTTAGTAGATGGTGTTCATGCTGTCCAAGGTGAGAGCTGAGGTGGAAGTATCAGATAGATGCTTTGTTTATTTATCTGGTCATCTGGCAAGATTATAGGAAAAAACAAATTAAAAAAACAACAAACAAATGTCATGAAAAAATAAATATAAAATAAAACTTGGTGCAAATCAAACACTTTTTTTCTAGGGTCACCAAGTAATAAGGGGCCATACCTGAATTAAAGACATGGGGATGTTAACCATCATATTGTGGATTATTACTCCATCTATTGGCCAGAATGTATACTTCAACTTTGCTGCTTTGCTTTGAAATATTGGAATACATGTACAGGCATACTAAAGCCCTGGTTGGACATTTTTATTGACTAAACAGTCTAATTTATTGCTCTGCTTCAAAATGATGCTAACCAACAGGACTTTGATTTAAGCGTGCTCTGTCTTCTGGGTGAAACAACAAACAAAGGAGGTCCAGGCAGTGTTTGCATTCAGCTGGCTGAGCTGTTTTCTGTCCATTTGGCATGCAGATTCTTTACATTGTGCTTTGTTCACATTCCAGTGGTCATTGTTTTTTTTACGCTTTAATCCACAGTTTGTCGTGGGCAAACAGATAGACATACGGTGGAGGAAAGCCCAGAACAAACATGGGGCTTATGAGTCACTGCATCTGATGCTTGCCGGGGAAAAGGGAAAAACAATGCTTTGATCTACTCAAAGGAGGAATTACACTGCGCCTTATTTTCTATGATGCTCAGTCACACACCGGGATGTTCGGCAGGACTTTAAAGGAGTGTGCTTACTGGCAGTGTGCAAACAAATCCATGGAGACAGTTGAGCGCGAGAGAATAAACACTCTTATCAGTGCCTGAGAGAGTGAATTTTGCTGAAGTGACAACCTGACATTTTGGCATTTCTTAATACATACTGCAAACCACATGATTTTAAAGTGCATGTTGACCATTACAATCCCCAGAAAAGCATGTTTTTTTCCCCTTTACTTAAATTACCACATTTTTCGACTCATTTCTCATGTTGTTCAGTTTCAGATTTTTGCATATCGACCTCTGTTATGGGAATATCTGCTGTAGACTGCCACAGACAAATGAATAAGCATAGATCTACAGGGAGATCTCTATGAGCGTCTCTAAAACAGGGGAGTTGTGTACATTTGTATACATGCTGGTAACTTTGTTAATTATTCATAACCACGAATTATTTCCAGTAGAACTGGGGTCATGAAGAACAGCTGAGTCTCACACACAGAGTCACATCATCGTATTGAATTTCAACACAGTTGTTTTTGAACTATTTTGTTATTTCAGTCTCTTTGCAACACTGTCCTGGGCTGATGGCAGAAGAAGTTAACAAGAAACCCAGAGGCACAAGAAGAGAACATATAACACTACAGACAGAAGGGCCCTGCCAGGTTTTAACTGTTGTGCTAACCACTGAGCTACCATGCTGCTCACCTGAAATTATGATATCATTGCTTTGTGCTTTACCATAAAGAAAGTAACCTCTCTAATTATTAGTAAATAGCAAAACATCAGAAAAAAGTAGTCTGGCAATTCATTAACAAATTATTATGCTTTACAAAACTATTGTTTCTCCAGAATCAGTGACAGCTGTTAAGAACAAGCACATAATGTTCATGCATGTTCAATTTAATTCAGTTTTATTTATATAGCACCAAATTACAACAGCAATCACCTCAAAGTGCTTTATATGAAGGCAAAGAGCCTAAAATAATACAGAGAGCGAGCATTTGACGACGGTGGGAAGGAAAAACTCCCTTTTAAGAGGAAGAAATCTCTAGAAGAACCAGGCTCATAGAGGAGCAGCCATCTGCAGCAACCAGTTGGGGGTGATGGAAGGGACACATGACAAAAGACACACTGTAGAAGATATTAATAATAAATAATGATTAATTGTAGAGGGGTGTTTAAAGACATAGTGAGATAAAAAATAAAAAAGGTGATTGAAGGTGAAGCACCCAGGAGTCTAGACCTATTGCTAGTGTATTAAGGGAGAATTCAAGGTTACCTGATCCAGCCTATCAGCTTTATCAAAAATCCATTGAAGAGAAGTCAATATGGGAGAAATATGCTCTCTCTTTTTCTGCGTATGTTTTCTAATACTGTACTTTATTGTACTTTTTAAAAATACTCTCCATATGCCCCAAGAAGGTGTT
Organism: Benitochromis conjunctus; assembly: GCA_015052645.1. NCBI lineage: Eukaryota > Metazoa > Chordata > Actinopteri > Cichliformes > Cichlidae > Benitochromis > Benitochromis conjunctus. The sequence goes on along the minus strand of VOQK01028798.1, from coordinate 5,178 downwards.
TCTTCAGCTGCTCAGTGACAGGCTCCACTTTTTGTTGGGTTTAATTGGCGAGCACAAACATGAAATTCTGATCTTTTGGCTTTTCCTCCTCATACTCAAGTCAAGAGTTTTTATGTAATTACTCTCACTGTCAGTAGGGGGAGACAAATGTTTTCCTCTGTCAGTTAAACAGTGGAGTTCCTTGGTGGCCATTAAAAAGTGACAAAAATGTTTTTATCTTAGTGCCATCAAGAAGATAAATTGATAAGTTAGCACTTTGAGACACTAAAGAGAAACCAGTCAGTGCCATATGTTTCAAATTTCACATCCCTCTGACCTGAGCAGAGAGTTTTAGCTGAGAATCAACCTTTTGGAAAGTGATTAGGTCACTGTGGCTCCACTAAACCCTGGAGCCTGGTCAAAGCATTCGAGGCCCCGGAAAAGGACCAGCTGTTCTCAGTGATTCCTGCTGCCAAAAGCACAAACTGAAAGCACACAGCGTCTTTTACAGCACAGCATCAGGCCCCAGAGCCACTCTGTGGTAATATGTTTCAAACCCATTCAGCAGCATTTAAGGAATCAAGGGTAAAAAGGTGATGCATTGTTTACCCCTGGTGAAAGCTCAGGGCCCTGCGGGGCCAACAATGCAGGCTAACCTGACAGATATTTCTATTGTTGCTGCTGGTAATCTAATGCTACAGTGGTCCAATTTCCTCCCCCTCCCTCCTTTGTGTTTTTTATTTTTCCTCCACTGTGTTTGCACCACCAGAGCCCAGCATGGGCCTCCACGGTGGTTACAATTATCTCGACAATTGCAAATATGGTCAGTGGAATTGTCACGGCCATTTTCACTTTAATTGTGGTTTAGATGCCAGCGGCGTCTCTTTGTCATACAGTGCAGTGTAATCATCGCAAGAAGGGGTGAAGCCCAAACAGATGACTTATCAGCATGTAGATGAGTTGAAGCGTCATCATTAACACATTTGCACAGTTTGCATGTAGAGAGAGAAACAGCTTGAGTCAAATGATCCATTTTTCTGTTTGTAATCCAGTTCCAAGAAAAAAACTTCTTGCTTCTTTATTCCTTTTAAAAGTTTAGTAAAGTCCAAAATGGCAGGTTCATACAAGGCAGACTGAGACCCTGCATTTCTCATGCACACTGCTATTTTTAAACAGCAGACTCTACTAGTACAACAGTAACAAAACATGGTGAAGATCTTTACATTGCTTTCTAGAACAGTAGATGAACTATTACACATCTGAAACATTACTCAACTAAAAGTAAATTCAAGTAGTATTGTTGTTACACAGCGTTGCAGCCACTTAAATGTAGTATTTCCAGTATTTTTTCCTCTCTTCTTTTCATTCATTTTTTTTTTCCATTTCAAAAAATGTCATTTTTTTCATCCTACTCATACAGGGGAGGCATGATTAGGTCATGGACAACAGCCCTCCTCTGCAGCTGAGCCACAAACCACACCCCACCACAAAGTATTACTGACTCACTGAGCACTTAATGCTAAAGATCTCTACAGTAAGTATGATCAGTGGCCCCTGTTAATCTCTTGTGACAGCCAAAAGCTAAAAACAAGGAAACATGAAATAAGAAAAAAAGGTCCCATTATATATACTAGTCAAACACTACAATTACCAGAAAACCAGAACATCAATGATGTAGAAGCTCATGGGGCTCATGATCCATCACAACTAACAGGTTTTTCCCTGCAAAACATTGAGCTCCGATTGGTGACAACACAAGTGATTCCATGGTATGTGATCCAGTTAGTTTGATCAAATTCAAACCAGCTGTTCGAGGAGTAAAGAAATAGCAAGTAGCTTCCTAAATTGGCACTTGGTCATCAAAGCTTGGAGAAAACATGATTTAATGCATTAATTAATGACTCATCGACTGCACCCTTTCTGTTAAATATCCACAGCGCAGAAAAGGTTAAGTGTGATGTAAAGTCTCATTATCAGCCTTAAATGATAACCACAAGCTTTGCAATATTAACCATCAAAATAATCCGTAGATCGAAAATGTAGCTTGATATTTAATGCTTAAATAAAGGAACAAACGGGTTTAAAACTGTAATAAAATATAAAAATAATACTGAGTTCAGATGTGCACGATAAACAACGACTTCTTATGTTCTCCTGTGGTGTTTGTTTAAAAGCACTAACAAACAGAAGGAATCACTTTATATATTCTGACTGGTGTGTGTCCCTTATGCAGGGTGAGACCGAGCAGCAGGTGTGACCCACAGAGGTGGAGGTGAAATTGTGCTGGTGTGAAAGTCGGCAGTTTTTTTTGGCTCTGCACAGTGAACTGTGGATTTTTAAAAGCCTTTAAAGTGAAACTTTTGTACCAACTTTCTTCTCACGCTGAGGTGAAACTACCACAGCAGGAATGTGCTGAACCACAGGTGAGAGAAGTTTTAAAAGCTGAATATAACAACAATGTCCAAAGAGTAACAAGTCACCCAAAAGCTGCACTGAAATGCACAGACAGGAGTCCGTGACGCAGACAGCATCAAAAGCATTCAGCATCCAAAGACACACAATCATTTTTCTGAATGTGAATAAGGCTTTGAAGAGAAAAGCAACAACTTAAACTAATAAATCAGAAATAAAATAAGCTTTTTAGGATACCAAGTGTCATATTAGGCCGAAAAAACTGAGCCCAAGTGTAAAATTATACTGGCATTGTGTTGGCAGCACACTGCAAATTTCTTTATTCAGAAAACCCTGTACAGGTCATTTCAATAACTCATAGCCAACCAATGCAAACAAAACCCAGAAACATAAAATGATCTCCCCTGATCCATCAGTGGTTAAGCCAAAGCTCTGTGAGGTGGGCACCTACAGTCACAATCTAATGGTTTTCATGCTTCCTGTTGCCTTGGAGATGCATGTTAGCAGCAGAGTGTATTCCCCTTGGCTGATGGCCTCTGAGCTCTCGCTTTGTTTCTTATACACATTTAATTAAATCACCTGCCTTCCAAATGGGTGGCACTGAATTACATCCCATTAAAAAGTTGCCAATACACTTTTAGTGCAGCCTTTAAAATATGTGCTGATTCGAGCATCTCTCAGCTTGTTTTATTTCAACAATGTAGAAGTAAAAAGTGCTGAAGAGTCAACAGTTTCACAGCAATTATGGATAATAGTTTGGTTTTAAAATTAGACTTGATTGATGCCTGGCTATTAAAATCTTAAGAGATTCTATTAACATTTAGTTGTGGGAACCATCACTGGGTCTTATTTAAAATGACACATTTTGCTGTGTAATGTAATTCTTGCGAGATCTCAGGGAGTCATGTGGACAGTTTTCTGGAAACCTGAAATCCTGCCTGTATGCCGGCAGAGAGGGCGAGGAGTTAATGATGAGAGTGACATTCGGACAGCAGCAGGGGCGGTAACTCTGGATAATGCTTACTTGTGGCTAGAAAGACATGATCTCCTGTGCCCTAAAGGATGAGTCACAGCTGCAAACTCCCAAGCTGACTTAAGCTTTATAAGGAAATGAATGTCATATGAGGAATAAAAGGCAGCAAAAATGACCTTTTACCAAAATATGCAAAGTCAAGAAATGTCACTTTTCACCTTTTTCAGCTGTTTCTAGACAGACTAATTTTAAGTGATCATGTCATTGTAATCACGTACAGGACAGTATATTTGTTCTTGTGCATCAGCCGAGGTCCATGACAAGGTACTGGGCTATCACTTCCTCTGTTAGTTAGCACGTAACAGTGAAACAAATCAAAAGGACAGGATGTCAAAACACTGACAGACGTGAAGAGGTGCTTTAAGCGGAGCACTCTCATTTGGATTGATTTAATGGCAATTTCCCTCTTTGACCTCCTGCCAGGTGCTGCTATCTATCTATAAGCTGAGCAGGATGTAGTCACTCAGTCACAGGAAGTGTAAATGTGTACTGACAACTGCAGAGCCAGGTCATCCTCTTATGTATTCACCTTAAGCTCTAAATTGCCCATAGGTGTAAATGTGAGTGCGAATGGTTGTCTGTGTCTATGTGTGTTAGCCCTGTGACAGACTGGCGACCTGTCCAGGGTGTACCCTGCCTCTCGCCCCAAGACAGCTGGGATAGGCTCCAGCGCCCCCCACAACCCTGAAAAGGATAAGTGGAAGCGGATGGATGGCTTAAAGTGTACATGAAACACTACATGCATAAAGGCTAATTAACACTATGGAGCCTCACAGAAACTGATTTAAATTTAAGGCTGTCTGTGAAGTTGCTTTTAAGAAATACATGCTTAAAAGGTTTCAGAAGTCTTAAAGGTCTTAAAAGGTTTCGTTCCTGAAATACATTTGTAGGGGCTCACAAAAGAAATTAGGTTTTTCAACTTGATTGTTAGTGATTACACACCTGCAAACAAACCACCAACAGTGAATTTAATTTTTCTTTTATAGCGCTTTTGTGTTTGCATGTCTCATTCCCACATTCACATGTACATTCATACAAGCACTTATTGTCTGTGTCTAACAATTGCACACGTTCACTATCCAATAGACACATGCCTCTGATGCAGAGACAGATCGACAGTGGATCCGGTGGACCACAATTAAAAAAACTGGAATTGAAATAATTAAAAGTCTGCATTATTGTGAAATGTTATGCACTACTTTGCACCAGGATGTACCCAACAATGTGCTATAGGCTTTAAATAGAATAGATGTGACAGTCAACACAAAAAAGTTCAGACATTTTTCATTCTCAGGTATATTTTTTTCATTTCCCCCAAAATTATTAATATAACACAATTCATGGGCTACATACTGAACATAGAGGATAGAAACAAGACATCGATCCTATCACACTAGTATCAGTCCGATACCAGTACCAGTGCTGGTATTGAAACTGTCAATATTTAGTCGATCTGCCCACCTCTAGTGTCATGAATGAATTCTGATAAAACTTTGTGTAAGTGTAGAGTGGGTAGAGGGGTCACATTAGCAGTCTATTAAAATTTGGCTTAAATGTACCAAAGTCTTCAAGGTCAACTTAATGATTTATTGGTCAAGAATGGACAAAAACCCTTATAACTTAGAAATTCTTACAAGGGTGGTGTGTATCTTCAACACATCTATTATGTCACATTTGACCTCTAACCTCTCCTTCAGGGCCAATAGACTGATCTAAAGGTCACAGTGATAATAATCAGAACTACTTAAAATCAT
>VOQK01028796.1:0-10099 GCA_015052645.1 Benitochromis conjunctus | reverse complement strand
CACCATCAATAAACAAGCTTTCCTTTCTGTGTGCAGACAGAAAATGATGGTCTGAGTTTCTTGGTGACCGAGCTGAAAATGTGGAGCAGCGAGTGGAAAAGTCAAGAATCAAATGTCATATCCTCCTGATAACAGAGAGCAGCCCCTGCAGCCCGGGAGGATGGGTTTGCGTGATCAAGGATCGGCGGGGAAAGAAATCACAGCTAAGCTGAAGAGGAAGAAAGTATTTCTTTCACTCTTTGTTTGTGGAATTGATTTTTCTTTCCTGCCACTGAAGCACGGGCAGCAGGAGTCCTGAGAGGTGGAATTAAAAAACAAAAAAGAAAGTCTGAGAAAATGTGCTGCTCTGATTTGTGACGTGATTATAAAATCGTCTGATGAAGCGCTTTAATAGCATCACGTGACTTATTCTGAAGGGTGGAAGGTCAAGGAGGGCGAACCGCTGCTGAAAAAGTGGAATATTTAAGCAGTGATTAAAGTGATTTCCTCCTCAGCAGACCTTCATCTCTTCTGCTTTACTTTCTCTTTAGCTGCGTGCATCATCCAGAGGCGCACGAGTGAAAGTTCGACATGTTTTACCTGCCACCAGGGGGCAGGGCAGCTCATCTACCAGTCGGACGGTTGGTGGTTCGATCCCTGGCTGCTCGAGTCTGCGTGCTGAATCTCCTTGGGAAGATGCCATACTAAAAGTTTAATCAGTACAAGATCTACGCGTGAGCTGCCTTCTTGTTGTGACTCGTGGTTCAGTGTACATATCAGTTTGCGTACGTATTTGTCTACAGAGGGGAGTTTTAAACCTACCCTACCATGCCTGTGGGCAGTTCTCCAAAGCCCCAGCAGCCTGTAGCTCGGTGTGGACGCACAGCTTAATGCTGACTGGTTGACAAGTGGGGCTGGAACAAGGATGGGAGCGATGGCGGCATTAAAAAAAAGATGATCGATCGGGAGCTGAATGGGAGGTTTTAATCCTGTCTGATGTCTCTTTGAACTTCTGAGCAGCTGCCACAGACGTGCAGTTTGTGTTGGACCAGAAACCAGCAGCTGGTCAACAAGTGCTGCTGAATAATGACATTTCTGGGGGAGGACCCCTGCTGGTTTGACTGATTTATTTTTCAAGGCGTTTCTTTCTTCGCCTTTCTCAAAGGACCTTTAGACTTTCCCCCCTCATCTCTGAGGCTGCCCGAGTCCAAACAACGATTTATTTATTTTCCAGTCCACGTCTTCAGTCTTCCTCTGCTGACTGTAAAACTACTGACCGTTTCATTTCAGTGTCAGTGAAAGCGCCTTTTCTATAGCTTTGGTCCTTCACAACCACAAAGCCCAATCTGCAGACTGCTCTCACAGAAGCCACGAGACCCGCCGGACTAAACCTAACATGCATTTTCAGTTGTGCAAATGTGTGTGAAGAGGACCATTTACTGTTGTGAGAGGACAAATTCACACAACAGCTGGTCAGTGTCTGCGTCTGCAGGATGACTCACGGCTCACCAGCATTGCGGTTTTATCAGCGGGGCGGCGAAGTCCAGGAAATTACCTCCTGCACACGCTGAGAGTGTTGGAGGTATTCTGTGATGCAATTATAGCTCCATAACAAAGCCTTTCTTAAAAAAACATAACTTGTGGATGTTCTTGCCATAGTTGCTGTGGTAACTCATGTTTTGGTGGGCGGGGCCACATGAAGGCCACGTGTGCCGATAAGTGCGGTATTAAAAACTGCTGATAGAACAAAAACCGTGTGATACCTGCTGCAGAGACATAGAAGAGCTTCAGGTGATGTTTATTCAGGCCTGGAAGTCCAGCGTGCTGCAGACAGAAGGTGCGCTCATCCTGCTGAGAAAGCATCTATTTTTAAAACTTGAACTTTAAGGGAAACTGTCAAGTTTTCATAGCCTGGAGTCGTGTACATCGCTCATATTCACAGCCAAACATTTCCTCTAAAATCTACTCGTGACCTTCAAAGCGTTTATTTAAGCGACTAAATGAGTTTTTTGGCTCATGACTTGAAGAAAAGCTGTTTTATCACGTGTGCACTTTGAGAGGGCGCAGCGTGGGAGTGGTTTATTACTCAGTGTTGTTTCATTGGGAATCAGAAGGTGAGATTAAACGTGTCCCGTGGCTTAAACTGAAAAACAAACTTCTGAGAAACGAACTGCAGACGACTGCGACTCGTTAGAGAAGCTGCTTTTTTACCGAACGTTAAAAACACTTGTGTGATCTCGCTCTGACACGACTGCCACAGATGAAAGCAGCAGTCGTCGTTGTTTCAGCGTGACTATCACCGTATATAGCTTTATGTCATTTACATGTAATTTAGTGATTATGTATAATTTTCCAGTCTTGCGTGTCCCTGATCTTAATTGTGAATAATGAGCTCTGGACAGATGAATCATGTGTTTGGTTGCAGTAACAGTGGACATGTTTGGCAGCTGACCCCTTTCTACTTTAACTCCAGCGGCAGAATTACACGTCTAATCACAGTTACGTGATGTCACAGCATGTAACGTGTCCTGGGGGAAAAAGTACAGACGTAGCTCATCCCACAGCGGGAGAAACAGTAGTGAAGTGTATGTATGCGGTAGATGGCTGTCAAACGAAGCACTGTCACCCAGGAGTCAGGGCTTTGAGTCCTACGTGAGACCGAAAGTCATTTATCCAGCGTTAGCTTTAGAAGTGTTGACTTTCTTTTCTTCTACTTGTCTCATTCAGGGCCGTGGAGGGGTGGGACCCAACCCCAGCCGTCACAGGACAGAAGACGGTTTACGCCCAGGACAGGTCGTCAGTCTGTCACAGGGCAAACTCAAACACAGGCCACCATTCATAGCTGTTTTTGTTTTTCTGTCAGAAAGCTCTGAAGGCAAACTTCTTCGTCATGTGGTTGTTTCACAGCCTCACAGCAGAGAATCCACTGATGCAAGAACCTCGTAGCAGCTGTGGTGGTGGAAATGTTGTGGTTTCAGGCCGCTCTGCTGCCTGAGGGATCGAGCGTTGACTTCTGCATCAGTGCTTGAAGGAAACGTGGAGCCATCTGTTCAAAAGCCGAACTAGAAGTACAACATCTCTTTTTGTTAACTGACCTTAAAAATTATTTACATCTTTTATTCTGAATTTAATTTAAAACTTTTTATGTTCTCTTCTAAATTTACCTGATTTCTACGAGAACTTTTTAAAAATATATTTTTTCACTCTACTCTTGAGAATGTTTGAAATTTCCTACATTGTTTATTTCCTACATTTTTCCTTTATATATTCATGACAGGTTTATTTTAATGTGTGGAGTTTGTGAAGCTGTTCTGGGAAAAGGTAAAACTCTAGAGCTGGAGCACTTTCTCTGGTTAACGACATTTGGTGACAAAAAGTTTCAGTCAGGTGATTTTGATTGGCCAGATATCATAAATATAACCTCCCTCCTGCTTCTATCAGCAGTCACGTCAGTACTAATGACCGGGCTCGACCGGCAGCCTTACCGCTGTAGCGTTACCCTGTTTGACAGATGATGTGATATTCTTCTGTCCTTCTCCATGCTTTCTCTGCCCATTATTCTGGCATGAGTTCATCTTGGTTTCATCTCTCCAAAGATTTTTGTCTCCCTCCAAGTCCAATCTGACCTAGGAGGTGCACTGCCTGTGTAGTGGCAACAAATAAAAACTTGACAAGATTAGTCAAGTTTGACAGGAAAGTTTGTCTTGCTGGCTGACAAGCTGCTCGACAGACTTGTTGAAAATCTGTTGGCTTCACAGTGTGATGCACTGAGTGCCTCTCAAGTCATTTCTCAACGAGAAAAATGACGCTAAAGCCCGAAAACCTACTGGATCTACTCCTCATCCACTCTGCCACTGCACCACCACACTGCTCGTAGTAACAAGAGCTTCCTCACATGGATGAATGTGAAGCTTTGTGTCAATCTCTGCGAATAGATTAAAGTTTAGTGTAACCCGAAGCCGGTATGAATCCAGCAGGTGTGATGAATGATGGCTTCAGAGGCAGAAGGTCGCTGGGAGCATGAGAGTCTCTTCAGGCTTGTTATGTCTAAACAACAGAAATAAGCGTTGAAGGTTCTGACTCAGTTTGTTTTTATCGTCTAAAGCAGAAATTAAATCAGGTATTGTTGATATTGTACTCTGCAGTGGAGCTGACTCATAATTACATAACCTGTCTTTCTGGAAATTACATTGTGGTGTTTTGGTCTGTGTTTGAGGGACACACAACTGCTGTCTGGAGATTTTTCACAAAGTTTGTTCCAAAAAGTTTCAGTAAGTTAACAAACACACAAAGTTCTCACTACAGTTGCTTTATTTGTTCTGGGACATTTTAGACTTCTTTGAGTCAGAATATGCAACGTTGATGGGATTTCTTTACTTAAATGCCTGAACATGCAGCAGCCAATCCTTTTTTAAGGATTAGAAAAAGACCATTTAGCACTGAAAGCTCTGTTGTCTTGGTTTTGTGGACGTTGAGGCCTGTCAGAGGATAACCTAGAAAAATATGCAGTCCAGACACTAAATATACTTTTTTTAAATTAGAGTGATCCGATCCCAACAAACTAGATTTGCAGGGTAGTTTTGGTGGGATGTGTTATTAATAGTGAGAGGAAATGAAAGAAATAAACTAAGTTAAAACTGTGCACTGACAATAAAGCCGCTCTTCTGTCTGCTAATCATCTTTTAGCGTCAGCATGGATATATCCATACATCGTCACATCTCTTTGAGTCACAGTAACCTTGTGAGACTCAGATGAAGCTATCATATTCTCTTCTGCATGAAAGTGAAAAATAACGCTGTGTTGAACTTTGCTGCAGGTGACCCGTGATGACAGCCTCTGTTGTTCACAGCCACTGGATAAAAGCCAGACTTTAGAAAAGTGTCTGTCCTGCTGTGATGATGTTGTGAATTGCAGGTTGAGGACCCAAACTCCGGACTCTAAAAGTCAGGCAGAAAGTAACATAAAATGGACCTTTTATTAAGTTGATGGAAAGTCAAGCAACAAGGAAAAAGCTAGAATTTCAGTGACTAACCAGGCCACACATGAAGGCAGGTAAACAGATGCTGTGACAAAGAACAAGAAGAGACAGGACTATTTATACACACTGAGGGCTAATCAGGGGAGGTGGAAACAGGAGGGAAACACGGGGCAACTGAACACAATCAAGGAAATCAACAGATAGGAAGTAAAAATCAAGACAGGAATGGAAAAAGCTCAATGGGAGCTAATCCTGAAAAGCAGAATAAGGAACGAAGTGCACAGACCGTCACACATGAAGACTTTTGAAAAACCAAACATGATTTAAATCTGATCTCACATCGACCATCTGACATGCCCGGACAGCTTCCAGACAAGTTTCACGCTGATTTCTGTGACTTCATGTTGGACGTCAAACTCGCCCTGAGACAAAAAATACTGATTTTAGATTTGATTTCACATCCTAACACTTTTTGGCCACAACAACAGAGCACACTCTGCATTTGCAACTATTTACCTCTTTACCTCTGCGCCTGCGTATAAGGGCTGAAAATGTTGGACCTCGACACCCAAATTAAGACTTTCACAAAAGGGCGACATGTGTCACGATCTACACTGAGAGCAGAAGACGATTGTCTCACTGCTTCTCACACTAAAACGATGTTTTTTTGTGTGGGTTACATCTGTGCCCCCCCCTCCATTTTTATCATCCTAAATACATCTGCATCATCTTCTACTTATATCCATTTTTCTATCCAGCTTATTCAGCCCGCGGACACAGATTTAAACTCTGAGCTCCTATATGACATAAATAATAAATAAATGATTGCATTAATAAAACATGAAGTGCGCTACAGCGATATGATGTAAGATTTATGGGTGAGTGTGAGGTCCATGAATGAATCATTGTGCAGACCAGTCCAAACTCCCTCGGAGCCTGTCAGTCACTGAATGTACAGCACGGTAGAGAGACCAGGTTTGAGTCCGGAGTACCAAACTGTGCCGAGTCACAACGCTAAACTGTGACATGCTGGACGGGGTCTGCTTCATATTCACATTGTGACAGTCTAACACAAGCAGCAGCAGGACAGACACTTGAGTGCAGCATCTTTGTACAGATGATGATGTACAGAAGCAGGAGAGGCTTTTTCCCCCTGCAGAAAGGAGCCAGAAAGTTTTCAGTATCTTTCATACTCGTGCTCCTGTCTTCAGAGATGTGAGGAATGAAACCAGGAAGGCCAAAAATCCAAATAAAACAGAAAAGCGATACTTGAGTGGTGACCGCAGAGAAACTCGGCAGGGGATAAAATGAATGGCATCCATAAACCAGCACGCTTGTAAACAAGGGAACCCATTTCTTTACATGCTGTGGATGATGCTGACCTGCAAAACGCTTTTAATTCCTTTCTTCCTAATTTTTAAAGGTCTGATGTTTCCAGACTGAGGGAGCCTCTCACACCTCAAATGAGTCATAATCTGAAAAGATGAGGCTGCAGTTAGATTCACTGCAGTTTGTTTATCATTCTAGACACATGAGCATCTTGGAAAGCCAAAATCTCACATGAGCATTTTTATTTGCAACTTTTTCTTCTACTGTTAATAAGATGAAGTCCCCGTGGTTCAGAATATATTCAACTTTTTGACCGATGGTTGTCTGTGGCTGTCCACAAGCCCGTGGTCCTTCTCCTCTTCTTCTATCATCTACAGCAGGGGTGAGGAACTCTGGGCCTCAAGGGTCAGTGTCCTGCAGGTTTTAGATGTGTCCTTGATCCAGCACAGCTGATTTAAATGACCTCCTCAACATGCCTTGAAGTTCTCCAGAGGCCTGGTAATGAACTAATCATGTGCTTCAGGTGTGCTGAGCCAGGGTGAGATCTAAGACCTGCAGGACAGGTCAGGAATTCCCCATCCCTGATCTACACAGACAGCAGCAGAACTTTGCAGTTTTCTGATGACCCTGCCCTGACGTCTCTTCTTCAGGGTTCTCAGTGAGGTCATAGTGGTGCTCTGCCTGCACTGCCCAGGTGGTGTAATGAGAACATTGGTGACCTTAAAGTGACTAAGACTAAGAAAATGATCAATGATTTCCAGAATGACAGCAGTACGCCCAGAGCTGGTATCATCCACAGAGAAGAAGTCCAGATTGGGGATAAATAAATATCAGCTTAAACCTGATGCAGACAAAGTCAGTGGTTAAACGAGGACTACGTGTTGCAGACTATTTCTAAAAATATCTTATATCTTTTTTTTTAAATTTTTTTTTTAATTTTACGTAAAGTGTTTTAACATTTTCCTTTATGTGCTGGTTCAGTGGGCTGTCTGTGAAGGACAGGAACAGTCTCAATAGCATTGTGAAAGTCTGCTCCAAGATCAAAGATCTGCGCTCGCTTTGGGAGAAAGGAGAAGGTTTCATTCATCGATCTGAGCACGCTCTTTCACGTGAAATTGTCTTATTGCCCTCAGGTCAGTGCTATCATGCAGCCTTGAGAAAAACAAAGCACTTCTCAAATTCTTTCATAGCTTCTTCTATTCAGCCGATAAATGTCAGGAGAGGCTGTTTGTTTCTATTCATCTGGTTATGAATAGGTTCATGTGTGGGGCTCTGCTCGGAGACCATAACGTCAAGAGGCTCACTGGCAAACTGAATGCTGCATGTTGAATGCTAGACTTCTATATTATATTCTATATTATTTATAAGTGTGTATTTTTATTTTATCTTATTTTTTGTCTATTTCATTTATCTATCCATTATAATGGTGAATTGCCCACTGTGGGATAAATTATGTTTTCCGAATCAGAATCTTTATTTTAAATTTAGTTATGGTGTCCTAGATGAACCACTGCATGGCCAAATAATATCATGCCTTATGCTCATGCTAGCGTGTCACATTGACAGTAACCACAGACTGAACATAGACATAGTCACAAGTTAGTGTGCTTATTTCATAGCCAAGAATAAACCTCTGTGGCTGAAACATGAAGCTAGAAAGTGCCAAAGACTGAAGTTCACTGATGGACACCTGCTGCCTCCAAAAGTGAGTCAGTCTGGATGGACTCCCAAGTTTTAAGCAGAAAGAAACATGCTTACATCCTGAAATAAAAACAGTTATTTCATAAATGTCATGGTTCCTGGGTCGTTGACTCAGTGTTTCTAGTTTGCTGTTCTCTGTTATCTTTTTGGTTATGTGGCTTCTAGGTTCTTGGTTATGATTTAGTCCTCGAGTTTCAGTTCATGTCTGTTTTCATTTAGTATTCTGTGTTGGGTTTTTTGGTTTAGTGTCCTGTTGTTTTTCTTAGCTTTCCCCTTGTTTTCCGTATTCAGGGAAGTTTTTCCGAGTGTGGTTGTTCTCAGGTTTTGTTACTTCCTGTCTTATTTTGTCCCCTTGTCTTGTTAGTTAGATTCTGTTCAGCTGTGTCTCGTTTTCCCCAGCTGTGTCATCTCTTTCTAAATGTGTCTATTTAAAGCTTTAGTGTTCCTACATGTTGCATTCGTCTGGTGGGATTTCTTTTGGCTCCAGAGGTGCGCGTCTGGCTCCAGCTCAGCTTTGGATTTTCATTAAGTTCTCCTTTGAGTTTGTTTTTTTTCTCTCCAGAGTCCTTCACATTGGGTCCTAAATCTGTCTGCTGCACAGCGTATCATGACAATAAATCTCTAATTTTGCTTTTGCTAAAGCGTAAAGTTTGAGCTAACGGGTGCGGCTGTAGCTGCTAGCTATCTGCTAGCCTTCATTTTAGCTAATAGAAGTCACTGTGATGTATTAATGCTGTTTGTTTGGCAAATACTGCTTGCTGCAGTTTTAATGAGTGAATTTTCTGGATGTTATTTCTGTCACGCAGTATTAATATGGCAGCATCTGTGGCTGTGTGATGCAAGGGTACAGTTGTTAGATATTGCTAACCAACCTAGCTAATGTTCCATGGACGGATTTGAGACAAACTGGTTCACAGGTTCAACGTTTTGGCTCTATAGTTGGAGGCAGGAATCAGACATGCTTTAGAAGTTATCAGTAACATCTGAAAATAATTTCTAAAACCTACAGGAAACGTGTCATCAACTGCAGTATTGTAGCCTCAAGAAAATAAAAGCTAAGTGACTCTTTCCAGCTTGGTGGGGGAAAACAATTTATTGTTGATGGTTTTTATTTGGAGGAAGGAAGAAAGACTGAACAGCTCCTTTCACAACAAACAAAACTATTAAAAATTGTAATTTAACTTTATACTATCAAACTAGTGGACAAGGGTGCTCTTAATGGGTCTGATCGAAGTGGCGTCAGATACAGAGGTTGTAACCTCTAAATTCTAGCCTCGGACGTCATTTCACTTTCTTTTTTTTTACTTTTCCTTTTTACAATATTTCAGCAGGTGATAACCCAGAGACGAGCAAAAACAGAGTTTTGGATCAAAGGGTCATTTTGTCCTCTGCATAGCAGGGAATGAGACATAATGTTGGACCAATTTCCAAAGACAAAGTCAAGAGAAATCAACATAATACCTAAAATTGAACCTTGGGGTACACCGCAGACTTTAGACGACGACAAAAATTTAAACCAACCCAATGTAGCATAGTGAATGCAAACCTGTGAAGGGCTTTTAAAATAAGATCATCAACACTTAAATCCATCCATCTTCCTCTGCTTATCCGGGGCCGGGTCGAAGGGGGCAGCAGCCCAAGCAGAGAAGCCCAGACCTCCCTCTCCCCAGCCACCTCCTCCAGCTCATCCGGGGGAACACCAAGGCATTCCCAGGCCAGCCGAGACATATAATCTCTCCAGCGTGTCCTGGGTCTGCCCCGGGGCCTCCTCCCGGTGGGACATGCGCAGGACACCGCGCCCAGGAGGCATCCTTGTCAGATGCCCGAACCACCTCAACTGGCTCCTTTCGATGTGAAGGAGCAGCGGCTCTACTCTGAGCCCCTCCCGGATGGTTGAACTTCTCACCCTATCTCTAAGGGAGAGTCCAGCCATCCTTCGGAGGAAGCCCATTTCCGCCGCTTGTATCCGCGATCTCGTTCTTTCGATCACTACCCACAGCTCATGACCATAGGTGAGGGTAGGGATGTAGATCGACCGGTAAATTGAGAGCTTCGCTTTTACACTCAGCTCTCTCTTCACCACAACAGACCGATACAGCGTCCACATTACT
>VOQK01028795.1:0-12824 GCA_015052645.1 Benitochromis conjunctus | reverse complement strand
CAATAATAATAAAAAGAATAAATAATTTTAGGTTACCTAAAACATCACAGAAAATAACAAAAACTTTAAAATAATTTACCATAATTTCATATAAACATGATTTTATAGTCACAATTTGTCAAATGACTGTGATGCAGAAGCTGTTGTTTGTGGATGTGTAATAAAAGACCATTTCTTTTTGTTGCATAAGTGTCTTTCTGTTCATTACTAAGACCGAGCTACATGAGGGCCTATAGAGACATTAATGAAATGCTGTCATACACACTACTGAAATGTAGCAAAATGCACACATATACAAATCTGAAATTTCCAGTTGAAATGAAAGGTGACTGAAAATAACAGAGCATATTAAAATGTGTCCAACTATGTCTCCTCTACAGTGTGCTAGCAGCCTAGCAAAGTCAAAAGAACCACTTCTTGCCACTGCAGGTGCTTATGTCTGGATAAGATGTCCCAGAGGATTTGTCTGAAACTGTTAAAGAGGGAGGAGCTCCTTTAAACAGACAATTTTCACACATCATGAAAACAATAACTACACACAGTACACAGTGATTATTGTTATCCTTACAGTTTACATCAGTTCTTACACTAGCTAAATGAGTAATTTTACATTTTGTCAGGGGTAGCTGCTGATAGCAACATTTTAACGTGTCAGCACTACTTCATCAAGACATGAGAACCAATCAGCTCAATATGGAAGATGCCAAACAGCACACTGGCCCTCTCAATGGGAAATTTGAGTATAAAAAAACAGCAGTCGACCGACATAAATGATTATACACATTGCAGGAAGGAATTTTCTTTTCATCGAAGCACTTCCAGCTTAAAATATCACATTAACGAGACGCATATGTTAGTCGGTGATGCTGCTAGCACTTTGGCTAACCCATCGCCCAGCTTGTGACAAACCACTCTCACGGAGCATCGGGGCCTCAGTAAGTATACCTCGGACAAATTGACTGACACAAGTGCCAAGTGGATTGCAACAAACAGCAGACCTATTAATATCGTCGAGCACATGGACTTTACAAAGGTTTTACAAGTTGCCTCTCAAGATGCACTGTACAAGGCTCCAACAAGAAGCACAATAATGTCAAAAATTCATGGACTCTGAAACTGAAAAGGAAAAAAGGCACGAGGATTTAGCTGTAGCCAAACATGTCGCCCTGGTAAATAAGGGCCTTCTATTACTTTTCCAAACCTTAGTTGTATGTCTGCATTTATTTGTTTAATGACAATTTATATTATTATAATATTGTTCCTTTCCATGAGTATCAGATTTCAGGGACACCAGTCAAATACAAATATTTATTGACATTATGTGCACGGCATCACATTCCTCATTTCCTCTTGGAACCAAGGTTTGGAGTTTTCTGAATTTCACTTTTCTTTTGGGTTTACATTTTTTAATTTATGCTTTATGCTTAGTTACTTCACGGTTCACATTTTCTTCATGTTTGCTTTGTTTACAGCTGTTGTCGTTATTTCTTCATATGAGCTTTTTAAGTCTTGTTATGTTTTGTGTCTGTTCTTTATGCAGCAGTTTACTTTGTCGGCTTGTTTTTAGCACCCTCTGTTCTTCCTTGCTACCTGGTTTATTCCTGCTCTCCTGTGTTCATTTTGTCCTTTTGGAAATTTGTACGATATTTTCACATTTTGGTTGCTTCCTGTTTTATTATGGTAGTCCGTACATTTTACTTCCCCCTTGTCTTTTTGAAAAATTCAGTTTGAATGTGCCTTCTCTGTCCCTAATTATGTCATGTGTCTATTTAAAGACGGTTCAGATGAGCAGGTGTCCTGAAAGCAGGCGGTGCAGGTTTGCCTCCACCCTTCAGCTTTCTCACATCTTTTCAGCACATAGTTCCACTTCTTCAGCTGTTTTCAGAAGATGATTTCTGCTACACGCATTCACCCAGCATTTTCGCAGGAAATGCAACGTTTTCTAGTTCTAGTCCCTCTAGATTCTTACATTAAATTTCAAAATTACCAGCATTAAAATGCATATTTACAACCTGGTAAAAGAGTGTTGGTCTCTGAATATATTTTTTTCCATTCTGAACAACTGTACAAAGGGTACATTTTTTCATAACTTTCCCATTTTCCTTTAGTTAAGACTTAGTCTTCTTCAATTGTACTAACACAGGTAGCTGTAGCTGACAACTGTCTGTTTGGCCTCACCTCCACTAATGTAAGTTACTCACCTGGACCTATGCTATTTTTGTGGTTTTTGTAATGTGGCTTGCTGTGTGTGTACACGCTGTCAAAGAAGTTTGTTCTCCAGTTTTGGCAACTGAAAATCTAGAAATCTGTGAGTCTTACCTTTTAGCAAGTTTGTGTTATTCCACTGCACCTGTACAGTTTCTGGATGCAGGTACCGAACCGATCTTGCTAATGTAAGTTAATAACTTGCCACTCCAGCCTCTATGTTTTCACTTCTACCTCCAAAGATGCAGCATCGTTTGGCCACAGAACTGAGTGTTAAAATACAGCACACCTACATACTATAAAGAGAAGTGAGGCCAGGACTTAGGGATACAATTTTAAACACTAAAAGAGCATGTCCCAGAACAAAATCTATGGTAATATAGGTATTTTAAAATTATATATTTTTTCTCCTGCACCAAATAATTGTACCATGTAGTACAGCATCACCAGTACCTCACAGCTTAAAGTTAAATCAGTCTATTTGGTATTCTTATCAAAAACTGAACACAGCAGGCTTCAAAGATTGTGTTGGTTATTGGATTATGTTTTCCAGTTCATAATTTGATTGTGTACAGCCCTGTACTTTTATCAGACAGGCTTACCATAACTGTGCATTTCCTGCAGCTGTATACTGTGCTGCAGTCTTTCTTTGTTAGATGATTTGTTTGGCCAGGGGCTGTCTGTTCAATTAAATGTCTTCTCACAGTCGAACTATTGTCAAAGTTACCAAACAATGACTGTTTTGCCTTGGAGTTCATGTACAAAAGGTGAACATAGGTAATAGTCCAGTGATTGCATTTGACGTTCATAATTGTACAAGAGGCATAGTGTGTGCTGTACTTTCTTTGCAGAATATTGATTTTGCATTATATGTGCTGAGTACAAACAGAATAAATTGGTTTGCCTGGCTTTTTTCCGCTGCTCTCTTATTGGACAATAATGGCCATTCAGTGTTTTCATTAAGTTTTCTTTTTATCACGCACCAATCTAAGTTGAGCAGTACCAAGGTTAACGTGCAGTCACCACAGCAGCAGGAATCTGAATGGTGAATGTTTATAATCTGTTAGAAAAAGTGTTGCTAAAGCACTGAAAGACTGAAGAGTCTCAATAGAAACAGTCCATAAAAAGGCATATCAAGTGTAACTAAACTGAAATTTGTTTATACATAATCAGGTTTCTAAACAGTTGTGGTCATGGATGAAAAAAGTCAAGGCAACAATATCAATTATATGTCTGAAATATTGAACTTCTATTTGAACTTCTAACACCCACTCAGTCACCACTAAATCAGGGTTATCCTTTCCATTTCAGTTATAAATTTGCCAGGTCTCTCTTCAAAAAGAGATTTGATCTCAATGAGATGTGTACCTGGATAAATAAAGGATGACATAAGTGGATCTGCCTTCCCCTCACCCCATCCCGAGCACCTTCTCTGTCACGACAATGCTCAGCAATTCTCCGTCACTGCATCCATGACATTTCTCTGTGGTCGACCTCTTTTCCTCCTGCTCGACAGTTCCATATTCAGCTTCTTTCGTCACATCTCGTCCTTGCCACATTAACTCTATCTTTAAAGTGCTTGACCTCCGCTGTCCCTCTGATATACTCATTCCTAATCCTGTTCATTCTGCTCATTCCCAGTGAAAACCTGAGCATCTTCAACTCTGCCACCTCCAACTTCACCTCAAATCTTTTTGTTAATATCAAAATCTCGAAATCATTTATCATAGCAGGTCATACCTTTCCTTTCACTCTTTCTGCTATCCATCTGTCACGTATCACCTCTGATGCTCGTCTCCACCCACTCCACCCTGTCTGTACATTTTTCTTCACCTTTGTTGTTATTGGTGGTTGATCTTAGGTATTTATTCTTGTCTCTACTCCTTGCAGCTTCACTGTTACACCTCCCTCTCACACATTCCTCTTCTCTCCAGGCAATACCTCCACCTCTCCAGCTTCACTACAAAGCACAAAGTTGTCTGCAAACATCTTAATCCACCGTGATGCCTGCCTGAGGTCTCAGGGCTCAGAGGTGCTTTATATTAAGCTGCACTGATACTTTAGAACCTTTAAGTTTACTATGACGCACAAAACAATTCTTTGATGATTAAGTAGTAAAATACCCTTGGAAATATACTGATCCAAAATTATTCTCCTGTATTTACTAGTTTAATAAAGTTATTGGGTTATCATATTCCTTTCAGATTGTCGCTTTTTCATGAAACCAGGGGAAAAACAGGGATACCCTTTTCACCTCACTGGATAATGATGCTGGTGGTTATGTCACTGATGACAGAATTAGTGCTAACCATTCTTCTAATACTTCTAAGTTTCTGCACATCTAGATTTTCTGTTTGTCTTCCATATTTCCAGGCTGGGAGTCTCACTTGGTGCGACTCTGTACTCCAGTGTTAATTGTGTAATTGTGTTTATGATTCTGGCTCTTCCTCTCTGTTGTGTAGTACAACGTCTACCACTCAACAAAAAAAATTATTTAGATATATTAATTCCAGGGACAATATCAGTGATGTGCAGCTTGTCTTGTGGGTCATGATTGATGTCCCAAGGCAATTAAAATTTTGACATGCATAGTTGCTTTCAAAGCTACGTGCCAAAAACCTATTATCAAGGATTCTTTCCAAGATATCTAACGAGGAGTTGCACTGTCTAACCTGATCTTTGATTACATTTTTTAAACTCTCTGAATATTTTTGCAGATGCTGGGTTTTGGAGGGGAAGACATTTGAGATGC
Organism: Benitochromis conjunctus; assembly: GCA_015052645.1. NCBI lineage: Eukaryota > Metazoa > Chordata > Actinopteri > Cichliformes > Cichlidae > Benitochromis > Benitochromis conjunctus. The sequence goes on along the minus strand of VOQK01028795.1, from coordinate 7,867 downwards.
TGAAAAATTCTACTTGCACTCATTTTGTTGACTGAAAGCCGGCTGACAGCTTCTTAACTATTAATAGCTTCAGCTTCAAGAAAAACAACACACATTAAGCAAATAGAAATAAGGCATAACTTCTTGTAAATCCATTTCTGTGAGAAGGAAAGGGTGGAGAGCGGGGCCGGCTATACGCTGGGGCAAGAGGGGGCAACGCCCCCTTAAACAAACGTCCTGCCCCCATAATTAAAAACTTTTAGAAGTTGAGAAAGAAAATAATAGATTAGCCACAAACTGAATATGGACAAGATTTATTACAGTAGCTGAAAAATCTGCTGGAAAAGGCACAAATGAGATGGTTTCACCTCTCGTTCACTCTTTCCCTCCGTGCTCCCTCACCCGCCCCCCAGCTAAACATCCAATCACTGTTAGTATGCAAATGAGCCGGTGTCAGGTGTCTCAGTAGGCAGGGCAGAGCAAAATGAAGCAGCAAATCTCTGTTGTCAAAGTCACAGCGAGTGTAACTGACAGTGAATTATTTTAGTGATCTTCATTGTATTTGTTAGGAACATTTTTGTAATTTTCCTTTAATTGTGTGACGTTGTTTTGAAACTTGGTGGAGTGAAAGTTTTGCTCAGCACAGACTGGTTTTTAGTGACACAAAGCAAGTAAAGCACAGGTGCACTGCGGGTTTGGCTGCATCTTGCCACCGCCTTCAAGCTGGACTCACGTTGATAAAGAACCCATGTCAAAGTTTTGTGGTTAAGTCAAATCCAATTTATTAACCTACCTTTTTGAGATGAAGTGCGGCTGCAAGAACGCTTTGTCGGGCAATGAGTGGCGTTTAATGTGTCTCTCTAAGTTTCCATGAAACCGAGATAAACAGGTATTCCTGTTTCTGATGCTGAGCGATCCTGTTGGTGAACTTGGCATAAATCATCTGCAAACAAAGAACTTGTCCAGGTGGTGACTGACGGGAGTAACAGCGACTCGTGAGATAATTAACAACTAAAATATACAACTATATTTATACAGTCAGTGGGGGACAAGGCCATTGTTCTTCTCACAGTTTCAGTCTGGTAGAGAAGTGTTTCTTTCTCGATCCCACAAACATCACTGTGAGCCTGTCTGCTGCACAGAGCTGACTGGACTGTACTGATGTAATCACAGCGATTTTAGAAAAGCTTATTCACTTTTGTTACATAAAAGAGGAATTTGGTGATCTTGGCCCATCAGAAGTCCATAAACAAATAACTTGGATATGGATGAATGTGTAAGAGTTTTTGGAAAGGGAAGCAGCAGACTGTTGTAAAGTGGATTGAGGAGAAAGGAGGGTGGAGAAGTTCAGTTCCTTACAAAACAAATAAGCTTAAAACAAGACAAAAAAACAAAGAAAAAAGTACAAATGTTCTGTTTAAATCTGTTGTGTCTCAAATTAATTTGAGAATTGTAGGAAAAACATGGTGAATTGTTTTTTTATTACTACGGCAACCCTTTTTAGTTTTGTAAATATTGGCTGTATTGAGAGGTCTTATTTTATTCTCACTTTATTTTGCAAATTTATTTGAGAATCAGGTCGTTCAGTTAAGATAAATATTATGTTGTAAAGATCTGGATGGATATTTTATTTTATTCTTTATTTCTATTTCAGTTTTATTTTTCAAGACTTGCTGAATGTTCTTTTTTAAATTTGGCCTAGCCTTTTTACTTTGTTAATATTGGCAATAGTGAGAAGTACTATTGTTGGGTTTGAATATATTTAATATAGGCCATCCACTGAAGGTAAATGTCATGTTTTTAGTTGTTAGAATCTGATGAGCAATATTTTATTTTTTGTTGTTTTGTATTTCAGTTTCCCCTCTGAGGCATTGCCACCTTAACGTGGTCATGGGGTTCGCGTCCCTCAGTGACCCTAAGAGCTAGACCAGCAGAAGCTAAGCCTTCAGCTCAGGTCTTAGGGTAGAGGCCTGACAAAGTTACATGACAAAAACAGTTGTCCAGAGCACCCCAGCACCACCCCACCCCTTTCCTGCCTCCATTGCCACCACATGCCCCTTTACATTTCTGTCTGCCCCCTCATTGATGCCTGTCTAGTACCAGCCTAGGTGGAGAGAGTCTTTTTTCACTTACGTTGACCTATAGCTGAGGGAATCTGAGAGAGGAATAAACACAGAACATTATACCAAAACTTTACACTGAAACCTTAAAACACACTTTTACTGACTTTGGGGTCTTTGGGCACATTGTGTGCAGTGTTGCCTGCAAGGCTCTGGCTCTTATTGCCCCACATAGACAAACACAGTAAGATGCATTTAAACAGAGACAGTCTTCTTTAGTACAGCTAGATTTAGCCACTGACCATGTAAAACTTCTGACATATCTACCAAATGAAAGAATGTCTCACACTTCAAACCGTAATAAAATAGCACAGATTTCAGATTTATTGTGCCCTGGTGAATGCTTTACTTTTGAAACAGCACAAAAATAAACCATATTTTACATCAGTTACCATTTTCGATACAATGTTTTCTTTCACTTCACTTTTCTTAAGTTCTTAGCAAGGTCACGTAAATGACATCATAAGCTAGTGATTTCCTGGCAGCTAGAAAACTGTAACTGCAACAACTTTGGTTGGCTTGGGCTACTTGTTTTGTTGAGCTCTTTTTCATTTTGAGATTCTGATTTAAACTGAACTTCATTTTAGTTTCCCTCAGGATGGGAATCAAGAACCGCTTCTTGTAGAGAACTGATTTCCAGAAGTGCTGTTCTTGGGACTTGTTAGTCTGCCTGCCTATCGATCCCACGTATCGGTTCCACTTGCTCTCGCGCAGTTATTAGATCAATTCTGTTCGTGTGCCAGTTGAGAAAAATAGTGGTGCATTAGCTATGGACAGTAATTTTATTTTTATTGCACAAAAGTACAACAGCACAATGGTAAAGTGGACACTGCTCCAGGACAGAAACAGTTGCATTTTGCTGCTAACACAACTTTGGCTCTTTGCATCTGCACTTACTGCATGCTAACGTGCTTTGTGTTATATCTTGGTTTTATTTCCTGTTTTAATTTGAAGGTTTATTTCTTTCATCTCCTGTGTTCTTCCCGTCTCCTCTTAATGGTCTTCACTGTGAGTTTGTCTATGTCACCTTCCTGTGGGCGTTTCCCCAGTGAGCCCTATGTGCAGAAACAATGCCGTCTTTGGCTTTTTGTAGCTTGCATTGTCTGCAGCCCTGTGATATTCTTTGCATTTAAAAAAAAATAACTCTATGTTGGACTTCTGTGATGTGCCGCTATTAAAAGTCTACCTTTTGGTAGTTGGTCTTTAGCATTCTGCTTTTGTGTGATCCGCATTAGATTCGACACATTGTGACACAGGACGAAAAGCTTTGTTTTGTTCCAAAATATTCATGCATAAATCAAAATACACTTTACATGCCTGGGGTGCACAGACATGTCTGTCAGAAGGGGATGTAGCTTTATCTTGTTTTGGCAAAACATTAACAGGAATTATTTTGAAAAGTTGCTTTTGTTGCTTCCTGCTAATCCTGCTGATCCACATGATCCAAAGGAGGCTGTACAAACAATCATTATCATTATCAGTTCATAGCTATAGCTGCTCACAGTAAAGATAGAGGACACTAACTATAAATCATCATGATCTTTGACCAGCTGAGGCAGTTAAGCTCTCGCCAAGTTCCATTTTTGTTACAGAGCTGTTGTTCTCATATTTACGCTTAGTAAACATGGGATCTATTTAATACAGTCAGAACCTTTTTTACGCTTTAATTTAAAGACAGTATTTGCAGTAGTGGTTATAGCAATATCAATCTTGTGAGAGTGGCTGTTTTCCCACAGTTATTATCTAACTTACTGATCTTTGTTGGCAAGAATGCTTAATTAAAAAAAAAAAAAATCTCCAAATAATCCAATATGATTTAAAAATTGATATATAAGATAACTACACAAACCCCCGTATCATGTCATGCTAATTGATGGTTAAGGGTTGTCAAACCCGGACTAATTCGTGGAAGGTGACCGTTCCCTTATCCTATCTTGTCTCTTTAGTGGAAACGTCAGTGAGTGCTGCTGAGTTTAGTGCTACGTGCAGGCCATTGTTATTTTATTTGCTATGTCCATTTATTTTATTTATTTTTTCATGAAAATGTAAAAAAAAGGGTGAGTGGAAACATAACTTGTGATTATATCTTCCAGCCAACACAAGATGACGGCACAGAGGAGCGTTTCATTGTGACTCTAGATAAGCTGAATGAGAAAGGTGATGGATGGCTGGACTCTTGTTCATAAATAGGATGCATCGCCACCTAATAGAACACAAACAGGTATTTAAAGGGTACTGAAGGACAGCTTCATCATGATAAACTCAAAGGTCATTTAGAGGCATGACAAGAAAGAGATGAGCACAGAAAAACAAAAGGAATTCAAAGCAGAACAATTACCATCCTAACATAAGCATCAACTGCCCTTAATTCAACATCACATAACCTAATGCTTCATGTCCTAGCCATACAATTTATATTTTAATGTCGCAGAATGCATTTACTATGCAGGAGTGCAAGTTTTCTCCAGCTTGTAAAGTATCAACAAATACACTGAGGTCTTAATTGGCCAGCTCCAGTGGTTAGAATCATTATTTTGTCCAACGGCTTTTCCCCCAAACTAAACTCCCAACCACGTGAATCATTAATCACTACTTTTCTGTCATATGTTGTCCCTAAATGCTTCAGCAAAACATCAAATTTTCAAAATGTTTAATGGAATTTAGAGTGAATCAGCAGCTGGAGCAAACAGAAGGGTAAGAAGGAAAGAGAAGAAAACAGGATGTCTTAAAACACATGAAGCACCCCCTGATGAGCTTAATGCTACTGACAAAGCCCAGTGTCTGTGATTAGAGGGCAGACAGTATTAGACTGAGAGGATTGTTGAGATTGATGGCCAGTGAATATGCATGACTGAAGATGCCTGGGCTTAGTGAGTTAGTCACGGACGTATGAAGAGTGGGCCAGACAGACTAGCTCCTGGTTGGGTACCACCACCATGTATTTGAATTGAACTCTGTAATGATGTATTTTCCCATTTTCTGGTACGCAATTCATTGCAAGTCAGACAAACAGGGAGACTAAGGGAAACTCACTGGTGAAAACGTCTTTTCTGATTCTCTCCTGTTTCCTCCAAAAGCATGGTCTGTCTATAAAGATATTCTGCTTTGTACTTTATTTAATTAGTTTGTCAAAGAGAGAAACACACACTGACAGCAAACACCTAGCTGGCTGTCAGTGCATTCCAAGCCAATATATATCGCTGTTTTCCCATCGACTGAATTAACTGCACTGCCACAGTAATCTGATTTAGGATAGGAAGAAAACAAAAGCCTTTATTTTATTAAACTCATGCATGTATAAACTTGCATGAGAAGCCAAAGCATCAGCTTAAAGCAAGCAGTACTTTGCTAAAACTTGAGCAGTTAGAATCAAGAAATACACTTTTATTGCCTCTTATTAATATTATACAGGCCTAAAATACATTTTAAGGAAGAACCCAGCAGCTTTATAAAGTTAACTTGAACTGCAGTCAAAATAAATATTTTTAATCAAGATTACTGGATTAGAATTTCTTTTCTAAGCTTGTTAATCTTATCCTGCTGCATTTATAAGCCCTTCTTTACTCACAGAGTATATCTGGAGGGCGGTACCAGGTTTAGTTCAGGAGCTGACTCGATTATGAGCTTCTGCTTTAAGTCAGCTGCTAAATGCATGGATATCGCAACCTCAGCCTTAATGAATAACCCCCCGCGCCCAGTTGGCATTTTCTTTGTAAAGAAAAAAAAACTATCAATTAGAAGTTTTGCAACACTTTTCTTAGTGACATCAGTTCTTGGGACGCTCATATCAGCATGCTAACATGCTCACAACAACACAAAAATGACCTTTAATGTTTTAATTTAACTCAATTTCATTTATATAGCGCAAATTCACAGGAACAGTCACCTGAAGGTACTTTGTAATTAATATTGTAAGGCCCTACAATAATACAGAAACAAAAACAATAATAAGGTTACTCACGCTCTCTAAATCCAAACTGGGAGCTGGTTTGATAGAAAAATATTGTAGGAATCACAAAGAAGCATGTACTCTGAGAGTGAAGTGCTCTATTAGGGTGATATGGTACTATAGGTTTTAAGATAACACGGGGACTTATTATTCAAAACCTGGTTAGACACCGTGCAGTACAGAGAGTGTGTCGACCAATCCAACCATGGGAGGGCCACAAGCTAGTGTACTCCAAGTGCCAGTCCCAAGTCCAGATAAATGGGGTGGCTTGTACCAGGAAGAGTATCTGGTGTTAAATGTTGACCAAGTCAAACATGAAGAATGACATTTCCACACAGGCACGGTCAGGGCCTGGATTAATAATGTTCACTTTCATTCGGTGGTTGGAGGTGACAGTAGAGACTTTAAATCTAGAAGCTATGCCTAGGAAAGGGACAAGGCTAGCTGATACAATGGACAGAAGGAAGGTAGGTATACTGTTTGTGCAAGTGGAAGGGAAGCAAGGCCGGGGGCATTGCAGGTGGATTGAAACTATTCTAGCATGGTGTAGATAGGCAGAGAAATGGAGTAGGAGTAATCTGAAAGACGTCTGTGGGAAGAGTATTGTGCAGGTACAGAGAGTGTCAGACAGAACATGAATTTGAAGTTGGAAATCAAAGGAGTGATATTAAATGTTGTCAGTGCATATGCCCAAAGGTCCAAAGGTTTGGATGACAGAAGAGAACAAGTAATCCTGGAGTAAGTTTTATATAGTGGTAGAGAGTGTCACCAGGGAGGGGAGACTGAGGTGACTGGAGACGTCTTCAGCGGACATGTATGTGACTGGGACAGTGGTGATGAGGATGTTTGGTGTTAGGGAGAGAAGTGCTGGAGGACAGATGATAGTAGATTTTGTGAAAATGACTTAACCTTCCTCTTGTGTTAGCTTTCTGTTATCATCTCTTATGTTAACGGGTCGGTTTTGACTCATATATTAAATCAGCTATAAAATACACTAAAAACAATAAACTATCATCCAATTTGTTTCTCATCTCTTGGTTACCTTGTTAGGCTTTCTTATCCATGAAAATGTTGGTTTTAGTACTTTTGATGTGCGCCTTTGGGCCTTTTTTTGTCAGTATACTCCTCAATTTCAATTTAAAAAGATGGTAAAATGAACCTCAAGACAATCATATTAATAAATAAAAGGTTGTTGTGTTACCTGACTATTAGGGAGGGATATAGAACACATCTCTGAAATAAATTAGTTTTATTTATTTTTTCATTTTAATATTTGTAACTAAAGTGACATCTATGGTGTTACAGGTCAATTTCGACCCATAGATATTTACATAAAAAAAAGTCAAAAAAAAGTATTTTTTCCAGCAATAGAATTATAATTTAAACTGAAAAAAAGAAAAGCAGAACAGCTCATGACACAAAATATAGATTTGCATGGTCAAATAAACAACAACCAATCAAACGAATAGAAATCAATTACCAGTTCCAAAGCTAAATCAGAGTAAAAGCCTCTGTGTGCAAGAACATGCTTGTGTATGTGTGTGTTTAGAGGCATGTGTGGCAAAAAGTGACACTCTTTGTGTGTTCTTTGCAGAGATATTTCTTGCAGCTGAAACACAAAACATTTGTCTTTCTGTCCTTACTGCTTGGGCAGACCTGACACCTCTTTCTTTTCGAATCAGGTGGCCTGACTGGGGTTGGGGCTTTTCCGGTTGGTGTTGAGGCAGGGCTGGTTGAGGAGGATGCTGATGTAGATTTTCTCTGTGTTTCTGATGATGTGGATGGAGTGCTGGGTGAGCTCTGCAGCTGTCTGACAAAG
>VOQK01028786.1:0-16470 GCA_015052645.1 Benitochromis conjunctus | reverse complement strand
TGTGTGCTACCCTCTCTCCAAATTTAACAGTCACATATGAGACTTTTCAAGTTGAGGAACTGAAACCTCTTTAGAAAATGTAAGGTCACAGGGAAATACATTTAGTTTGTGTAAAGAAAAACAGACTAATTTAGGGCTGTCCTTACTCTTATTATTAGGTTTAATGGAAGTCTTTCTGTTTGTTCCTCTGAATTATGAATGGAAATTAATTCACTGGAACTTCGGTTAGTTTTCTGACACACTGGGCGAACGCTTCTTTCATGGCAGGAGATCCTGACATGACAAAACTGCACTTCCCCATCCTGTAACGTCTACTTTCTTCTACACTTGATGTAACTAGGAGTTATATCAGTTCCTTTGCTTAAACAGAGTTTGCGCGGACATAGAAATTATGTAAGTCTAAACAGGAAATTTCTCACTCAGCATACTAAAGCTGAGTTCATCTTGGTTCATCTTGTTAAATAGAGAACTGTTTCCATAAGAGGAAGTGATCATATTCATCTCACTGAGGCTTAAGCATTTTCACTGACATAGGGCTACCACTTCCAAACATGCAGAGCAGTGAAAAGGATACCCTTTACCATCTATTAATAGAACATTGGTAGTTCTGAGCAAAGCACCAAAAACCAAACGAAACATGCAACAGGGAAGTCACCCCGGCTTTCGCCCAAACTTCTGCTTTTGCTTCCTGTTCATGAAAATGCGCTTTATTTCCCTGTCTTTTAATGCTTGATTGCTTTTAATATATCTGCATAATGTCCTGCACTGGGAAGCGTGGCAGATGAACAGCCTATAATACGGGTTTCCTTATCACATTTTGACTTTAATTTTATGTGAACTTCTTGCAGGTTAGTTCTCGTGGCTCGGTTAGTGAATTTTGTTCAGACCCTGGATTGTAAATAAAAGATGGACCTAGTCAACATAATGTTAGCAATGCCCTGTTGGCCTCTGTTTTTGCTGTTGTCATCTTGCCGTTTTCTAATTGGACTTTGACTAAGAAACTGTGGGACAGTACCTAGGAGCAAGTTGTCCATCACAATATAGGCCTGCTATAAAGCATACCCTGCTATATCATCCTTTTTTAATCTAGTAACAACCCTAATATAAAAGATTTACATGATATTGTATTCAGTACAATTATAAAGGAGCAGCTGAGAGTATGAAAGTGTTTACTGAGGTCACAGAGCAAAAAAAACAAAGGGTCACTAGAAGGAATGCATTGGCTTAATTTGAAAGCCACGCCCATAAACTATATTTTGTATCTTTATGATTTTTTGCTAATTAGCCAATGTGCATTTGATGAGCGTTTACAGGTACCTGCAAGCATCTTTGTGGCTCACTAAGCTAATTACAGCCTTGAGAGTTGCTATAGGGGTTGACGCTTTGGATGAATAAACTAAACTTTGAAATGTGTGAAATGCCTGCATTAATCTCAAAGGTGGTTTGCTGTAACATCCCCTTCTTATGCACACAAGAGCTGTGAAATTTTACTTTGTACTAAATTACTTTGTTTCTACTCTTATGTATGAAGTGTTATAATAAGTGCAATCATAATGCACACATCCAACATGTTTTAATGCATTTTTATGCACTTCCTAATCTCTGGTTCCAGGGATTCTTCTTTAACGCTTGTATTCTGCATTAAGACTCGTGCATTGGGTTCAAGTGAACCCATAGTTCATAAAGCTAAGTGCGATTTTGTACCGTGAACCATTGTTAAGAGTGTTCAGGTAAAGTTCGTCTCCATGTGATTCAATTCAGCGCTGACGACCAGAGGACTCCATTCATGAGGCTTCCCCTGGCGCCACATAGAGGGATGGGCGAACTGAAAACGGTGGGTGTGACCAAAAATACGAAAATGTATTACACTGCAAGTCTGGCAGACACTTCAGTATGAATGGTGGAGCTAGAGCGGACAAGTTTGTTTCAGCAATCAAGAAAGTTAGTGAGAGGCGAGAGAAAGATGGAAAGCGCTCAAGTGTGTTGCTGTGTGTTAGAGGATGACTTTTACGCCGTACTGCAAAAGTCTGAAAGTGAAAGAAAATGTGTCAGGTCATATTGGTGCAAAAGCGCGCCTCGCAAAATGTTGGCAGATTTTTAAAAAGAAACAGAAGTGCAAAGTTTGCGCCTGACCGCCAGTGATGTGGGGGTAAGTCTGTCAGTTCATATTATTTTATGAATTACACGCATAAAAATCAAATAAATTCACCACTTCACAGCTGTGCTCCCTTCAAAGCCCAAACGAGGAAGCAGATTATGACTTTGATGGAACTTTGCATTCACTGAAGCTGATTTTTTTTTAAAGTTTTTTGCAGATTCACTGCAGTATTTCAGTACTTTTTGCACAGAACTAGACACAGTAGAGATGCTATCCGTTTTAAGAAGTTCAGGGAGGTTTGAGGGCCGTGCAACGCTCACTCATGCGTAATGGGCGGTTTGCACAAAGATAAAGGGAAGTATGCGGTGTCAGACAGAGATAGTAACCCTGCCTTCCTCTTCCTTTTTGTATTTTTTAAAAACGTTATTGAATGACTGGACCTGAAACGGTTTTCTCTGACAGGGCTGCACCCAGTCCGCATTTTTTATGTGTTCTGTATCCAAGCGCGTCACGCGAGCTGCGCCCGGTTATTATTATCGTGAGAAACCTGCCAAGAAAAAAAAGATCCATGTGACTTATGTGAACTCCACCGATCCTTTTTATAGCTCAGTCTTATCGGTGTGTGGTTGGCGAGCGTCACCTCCTGGAAAAAAGCAAACCAGAGCGCAGTGAGCGTCTCTTCGTTATGAACCAAAACTGCTGTAGCGAAGGAAGCAACTGGGAGAGGTGCGTTCAGGTGCTGTCGGAAACGCGTAAAGCTACTCGGATTTGAGAACCTGAGAACACCCACCTCGCCCCTACCTGAATGAATAAATAAATACACAGAATATAAGAAGTAATTTTGCAGTTCTAAATTATTAAAAACACAGCTATGACATACAAGTATGTTGTGCTTCGCCATCAAAATAATGAAAATAGTCCGACCAATATAGGATTTTTAAAACAAATCTACACGCTTGTTATATGTAGTTATTTATTTTATTTGTTTATGCTCTGTGTAATTCTGTTGGATCTTGTACTTAGGTCATCCCAAAAAGAAAAATCAAGTGGGAAAATGACCCTACCTCTCCACTCACGACCTCTGTAAACATTTTCCAATTGAGTTTATGGTCTCGATTGCTGGTTCCTCGTTTATTTCATAATACAGCATGATGTTCATTTTTAAATTATGGTCTACCTTAGGATAATATTGACCATAAGAAGTACACTAACACTAAATGGTGGCTCTTTCCACTTTTCTTTTTTATTATATGGTTATTGAGGTTGTTTAAATCAAATACTTACGTTGTGTAACTTTTTCATGTGGTTTGAAAACACTTATTTCCAAAAAACTCTGGCCAAGGACGTCATAATTAATAGCTGAGCAGAAGTTATTGTATGAAACAAGATCAGTGTCATATTTGTGGTTAATTTGGTGCTCTTTTATGCATCTTTGTTTTCAAATTTGGTAGGGTTAATTAATTGTTTTGCTCTTAAAGGCGGCGCTCCAGTGACAGCTTAAACAAATTTAACATGAGCAATTTGTTGGCTGAAATTTCACCACATGTTCTGCATTGATGTGTGAGACAGTTAAATTTTTCCAACACTTTTTGAACTTGAACAAATATTTGTTCAGGCTTTGTCCAAGCTTTGTTTTTCGCTTCACTCCCTTTTCTCTTATTTCCACTTGGTTTTCCTTCATATTCAACTTACAGAGCTAAAGAAACAGCACCCAGCTTTCTACTAACTTTCTTTTTCAGATTTTCTTTTGGCAGTTATCCTAGCACCCCCTCGTTTCTCTGCTTTTTGGACTCATTAAGAGTAAAGATGTAGACTAACTCTGGTGTAAAGCGTGTGTGAGTTTCATAATGAGTGACATGGGGTTTCCCTGTCCCTATTTTCTTCATTCATGTGGCTGGAGTCAGAGAAGTATAGAGTTGCCATCCCGGATATGAGCTGAATATTGAGTGAGTGCGTTTGAAGGAGAGAGAGGAAGAGAAACTGCACATTTGTGAGAGCGAGCATGAGAAAAGTATGTGTGTGAAAGGCAGACAATAGGAGGAAGCTTATTTGAATATTTTATTTATACCTTTATTTAAAGAGGCTTGTTCTTTGACATCATGTATTATGATCAGTGTGTTTGTTCAGCTCTCTTTGTAACGCACACAATCGTGCATTTCTTTTTTGTGTTGCCTAGTGACCTGCAGTATTGTAGAAACTTCCTCTTGTCACTTGCACCATTTTGCATCCACAGTACCTAAATTGGAAGCTTAGCAGGAGGAAGTAGCACAGCTCAAACTTGTGCACTTTATCTTGTGTATTCAAGTCAAAAACGGAGACAAAATGAAAGGTTAAATTTAAAATACAAAAAAATGTGTTCCTGTAATTCAGATAATTCAAAGCCATGTCATCATTTATCTGCTGATGTTGCAATACTGAATACTGAGCAAGTCAAAGGGCTGTAGGGGAAGCAGGTTTCTCAAGATGTGAAGGATAGAGCTTCTGCACCTCTCTCGCCTCTTTGTGAAAAATTCTGCAACTCAGCAAGTGGTCACGTACTTTTAATTCCGATTATCACAACAGCAGCCACACAGTGGTTTTAAATGAGGTAAAGAGTCTCTATAGTATCTTTTACCATGACTCTGTCTTGCATTGTGACAAAGAAAAGTGTGACCTGATGCGATGAACTTTTCACAGAATTAATCCCTGACCTTGCAGCTCCCTTAGGTTTTTGACCTATTTCTGCTGTGCCCTCTAGAATTATTGAATCACACATTGTTGTATTCATAATGACAATAAAGGCCTCTCTTGAGTATAGCTGTGTTGTGATTAGGTAAGCATGGAAATGAAGTCAAAGCAGCAACTGACTGATTACAGGTTGCTATGTGTGTGCTCTGTCTTCATCTAAACAAATGAGGGAAAATATAAATGCAAAGTTGCTATAGAAACGCAGGCAAAAGTACAGAAAGGCAAGAGTTGAAGTTGTGAGGTTCATTTAAGTTCAACTACATTCTTAAAGGCAGGCGAGATTCAGCTTAATTTTAAATCTGTTTTTGTGTTCAAGGAAAATACAGAACCAAGAAAGAGACTGGGTCCAAATGACTGATGCAAAGTGAAACCCTACTGAAAGCCACAGGCAGGCAAATGAGTCTAACCCATGTTCGTGCTGTGACTTCTTTCCAGCAGCATCATAATTCATTGAGGTCAAAACCAGAAGAATTCAAAGAATGCACCACACAGTAGATTATAAAGAAAAAAAAAAGAGTTGAAAATAAGATTATGTAGTGAACGTTGTTCAGCCATCCATCCTGCACAGGTCGCCAGTTTATTGTTCAGCCAACACACAAAGAAAGACACTCATGTTCACATTCATAACTGTGGCCAATTTAGAACCACCAACTAACCTAGCATACATGCTTTGGAGCGTGAGATGAAACTGGAGTACCCAGAGGCACAGGGAGAACAATCAACTACACAGAAAGGCCTCAACTGGTGGATTCATACCCAGAGTGGCAAGAAGGAAAAAACAAACAAATACAGACACTAAGTCTGTATATGTTTGTTTGTTTTCATTTTAATTAATTAATTCATTTTTAAACCATTGCAACAATTTAGTTAGCAAATTAACTTTTCTAGCACATACAGAATAACTTGTATTGAGTGAATACAAGTTTTCAATCTGACAGAAGATTTATGCTTCGGTGTCCAACTCTAAGAAGAATGTATTCACACTTTTGAACACCGAAACAGTGATCTGCACTCTAACATACTATGTAGAGATGAGGGGAACTGAAGAATCTGGTGACAATTCCTTTTAGATTTAGTATTAGCACTTTTTTGCATGTGTAACTAATATAAGCATTGATCAGCTTACTGAGATTAGAGCATCGTGGCATACAAGCAAAACATCCACATGTACGACTCGGTTCATTGCCGGAGCTGCTACCCTCCCCTGTACCGGGTTGCGGCTAGGTCGCTTCACTTCTTTGAGCATGCAGTCACCAGAGGACTGTGAAGGCTACTTCTGCTCTTCGTGTTGCATTGAGAGATGCAAACCACAGATGGCTCATTCAAATGAAAGTAAACCATGTGTCTATTTGTGCACCGACCAAAAGCAAATGAGTAGGCAGCTTTTACATCACACACCGCAGACATACTGAAATTTCACTCGAGTCATCTTGCTGTCACATGTGTAATTTTTACTGGCTCCTAAGTGAGCCTGAATAATTGTGTCTCATTACTCAGGTTAGAAATGAAATGACTTTAAATTTCACATAGATTAATATATATATTAAAAAAAACACTTATTAACCTGTAATTATTACGTTTTCTTTATATTAGGAAAGAAAGATTAGATTCCACACAAGTCTGTATTCTGTAATTATCAGTGTCATTCAAAAATCTTGTAGTTATACTTATTGTTTTAAAGCTCTCACTTCAGCTGTAGTAGTATCTTGTTCCTCTTGTTTTACCACCTTCGGTCTTGATGAAACCTTCTCACAACCGCAGTGGATCAATTCACAGATGTAAAGCAGCTTTTCTTGACACTTAAACAGTGGATTTTCCCTCAGCAGCCACTTTCATTTCCAGCTGTAGCAGTTTCAGTGAAGAGTTTTAGGGTCTCAAAATGGTCTAAAAGGCACAGTACAATGGAATATACCAGCCTCATATCTATGCGTATCATAATGACTAAGCGGCGTGGAACGGCTAGGTTCCTGCTGCCCAAATTTAGTTACAGTCAAGCAGTAGAGATTCTCCAGGGTGTATTCGTCAGAAATTAAAGAAATTTCAAAGATGCAGCGTTTTGAAGTTAACCACTGAGATTTAGAGTGGCCTATCACTGTGACGAACATGGTAGCTGATTGTCAACCATTGCATAATTGCCCGTGCGGTCACAAAATTTTGTTTGATTCATCACTAAATATGGAATGAAGAAGCACTGCAGGCTTGGAAAAAACACCCGTACTGAGGGCTTTTGCTCATGTTTATTCAGAAACGTGAACATTTATAAAAATCGCATTTCTGTAAATAAAAGCAAGAACAGCGTGGAACAAAAATGTTGACGTGACACAAGCCGACATGTTAGGGTGGTGGCTGAGTAACTAATGTTACTACCGTATGCAGTATAAAACATGGACGTAGCTTCTGGGTTGGAAAAATTAAGCCGTTACGGCAGTTCCTTAAACCTGCATTCTATCTGAAGGCCACCAGTTGGCGATAGCTGTAGTTGCAAAGAGAGTTCTGGGCCGATAGAAGTCTACAGGAAAACAACTTTATGACTTGAGCTCTGTAAAGGTGTTCCTGTTGATGTTTATGTTTATGGGCTCATTTTGGGTCATGCTGATTAACAAACAAACAAACAAAAAAGAAAGAAAGAAATAAACTTGAAAGTCTGTTTTCGTCATACTAAATTTCATCGTGAAGGATCAACTTGTGACTGATAAGTTTTCATGTGTGTTCCGTGTGTTTTCATAGACACAGTCGCCTCTCTGCGACACATTTAATTAATTTTCAGCTTTATTTATATGGCACCAATTCACAACAACAGTCACCTCAAGGTGCTTTATATTGTAAGGTGACCTGACAATATTAGAAAGACCAACAATCACACAACCCCCTATGAGCAAACACTTGGGGACAGCGGGAAGGAAAAACTCCCGTTTAACAGGAACTAACCTCTGTTAAGGGGTAGCCATCTGTCACGACTGGTGATATCTTTTTCCTTTTTCAAACAAGATGGTGAGGGTGGACATTATCATCTTGCTAGCTTACGCTAGTTTAAGCCAAGTCTTTAAGGTGCTTCTCTAAACTGGAAGTGTTTTCTCTCTCCATCTGAAAAGGGCGATTACATCATTTCCATATTGCTTTGTCATTACATGGTTATCTCTTTGAATGCAAACAGGTACTTCCATACCTGCGGCTCATTGTGTTATCAGTGAATTGGAGCTGAACCAATTGCAATCTTCCATGTGTAGTTTTTGCTGTGCTTGTGTGTCCTTCTTTGGCATATGAAGATAGAAGCTAGGACACTTGTAGGTGTGCTAGCTGCGCCTGTCAGTCCTAGAAGAACTGTAGGCTTGGTACATATGCTGTCTACCTGCAAAAACAAACACAAAAAAACAAATATCATTGCATTTTCACAATCAAAAGATCTCAAAAGCAGTAGTTCTGGTGACAACCATAGGACTGAATCCCGCCCACCACCCTCTAACTCCCTTGTTGCAGGTACCAGGTCTAACAACTTCTTCTTTAATGCTGGATGTTCTTTTTGATATAGTAGCAAGAAAGTAAATAAAGTTTAAAAAAAAAAAAGTTATGTCTTTACTTTTCTGTACAATAACAAAGCTATACAAATGTGCCCAAACACTGAATGAAGTAGATGAATTTAAAGATACAGAATAACAGTGCAAACATTGTTTTCTTTCAAAGGAAATGTGCTAAAAGCTCTGAGCTGTTTGGCACCAAATCGTCAAGTCTGCAGCGTGAGTGAGTTTTGCTACGCTGTGAAGATGCTGGCTGAGACGATACTTGAGTCTTCAGTTTCATTGGAGTCTCTTTTTACTTTAGATCTTTGTACCTGGTAATCGTGTGAATTTTGTTCTTCACCACAACCTGGTAATGCAAACACATTCGCAGTCACTCACTTTAGTCACAGCCATGGCACGGCAGCACTTCCTCTTCTGTCACAATTAAGTCTAGATTTTGACATAAAGGCCTCAGGCAGGCTAAAACACTCTTATCTCTCTCTCATCTCAGCTTTTCAGGAACTAAACAAGAAGCCTTATTTGCAACTGGATGGGAGTTGTTTTGCGCATTTCTGATTAACCAATGGGCTTTGACCATGTGAGCTGTTGCAAAAGAACACCTTTTTACACAAGGAAAACTACAAATTTTGTTTGACGAAACATTAGCGTGATTAGAACGAGATATCCTGCCCTGGAGAGCTTAAAATAAAGCCTTTGTTTATCCACTGATTCACGTGTAAAAGTGTTAAGACTATTGTGAAGGTGCTTGTGCACACTGTGAGTGAGTGGGTGCACTGTGTGTGCATACCTGTTGCTCCTGTGGCCAGATTTAACCTTTTATCCTTTCTTAGCTAAAAGTGAAAGTACAATTGCTTTGGAGACAGCCTAAAATGTGAGCAGTTCTGTCTTATTCTGGCCAATCTTACGAACTCAGAACCTGAAATATATTCTTTGATAGTTGCCTTACTTTACCTCTAAGCAGGGTGGGCTGTTTTCATTCCTTTCTGTCTCTCAGAAAGTTTCAGATATGGCTGCACAGAGCTTCCTCGGTGCAGAAATCACACTGTGATTTTGTCACTGAGTGACAGCTAGAATTTCAACCAGTGGTTTATGGTTTTTTTTGGGGGGGGGGTTAGTGTCAAGCATTTCAAGATATTGTATTTGCTTATTGATTACACAGAAGAAATCTTTGGCAGAGCATTCAAAGGGCCAGAGTTGTGCTAAGTTGATATTTCTGGAAGTATGCACAGTAATACTTCACAGTAGTGGAAGCAGAGAAAAGAAAAAAGAGCTGAAGGAAGCAGATTGCGATGTGTGCTGTTTTTTTTTTTAAACATTTATTAATAGTTTGATATTGACACTGAAATGTTGAGTCTGATTTTAATTTATTTTAGGGAAAACCGAGCAATGCATTTCGCCTGCTTATAGACCTGCAGTTCTTTATATTAGCTGGACCACCTGTAACTTTTAAACTTACTGCAGATTCTCAGATATGATGAAAACATTAACTTTAGCTCTAGCAACAGAATTCATTTGCATATCTTAACAGGAAACACTCCCATGTCTGATATCAGCACTTGTACTTTGAAACAAATTCTCTTCCTCAACTAAGAATTGTTCTTGTAAGAGTGGTCTCTCACACCCATAATAGGCAGGTATGTTTGTCCGGCCACGCTAGTTTACAGTTACAGGGTTTCCAGTAAGCTGCTGCTCTACTGTGAAGTTGAGAAGAATGAGAATGTGTGACAGTTCTTGGGCAGTCGCCACTGAGGGTTTAACTGTCTCACACTGTGCAGCTTATTGATAACTAACCGTTGCCACAAGTGCACTGTTCACTACTACTGTGGTGTTTTTAGTCAGAGCTACTGGTTTCCAGTAAAGAGCTGCACCTAGTGGCTTTACAGGAGAGGAAGTGGTAGTGGCAGAGCCTGAAAGTGCATTCAGAAAAAGATGAAAACCGTCTTCACTTGTCGGTTGCTTATCTTTTCATGCAAAACTTTTGCAAAATGTGCATTTACATATTTGCCTTTTATTTAATTGAGCTGATGATACTGCAGCTTCCTGAAATGTGAACGGAGTGAAAAAAGGGTCAAAGGTCAAAGCCATAGCACTGCACTGAAGAGGACACACGTGCATGTGCACTTGCTGGCTGACTTCTCGTGCGTCATGCTTAAAAATTGAGGTGGTATTTGTTAGTTAGTGGTTTGCGTTGAAGTGGTTGAAGATTGTTTTTGACACTAAACCTGATAGGTTTACGATTTAAACACTAGGAAGTTTCTACAGCACACGTACAGGCGTTTTACTTGGAAGTGGAGCGTTGAGTCAAGCGTTATACATAGAGTTATATCGCCACCTAGTGGAAAAGCACTGACATGACACCAAACATATAAATCTGCTTACTTGCAGTCTGTACACTGTAGTATTCAGGGTTTTCAGGATGTTAATATGCTAATATTTATATAGTTTGTATAGAAATATTAAGAAAAGCACATTTCCAGCACTCAGTTTAAAGTCTGGATGTGGCAGATGAAAATTAAAATGTACACACCGTCAAATTGTGAGCATAATAAGTTGATTTTATTGTTGTACACTACCAAAAATTGTAATAAAAGGGAAAAAAACTATATAATGATGCCACTGTAGGCTATTTTATTGCTGTATTTTGGAGCTCACAAATTGATTAAATAAATAGCAAAAAAGGAAACAGATTAATTGATGAAAACTGAAAATTGGTACAAGCCCTTCACTTCACTTTTTCTGAGCCTTCAGGCTCTGCCAAACCTTCAGCTTTAGGCATACAGCTACACCACCACTCTGTCTCCACCTGCTGGTAGAGTTGGTTGCAAACTTACTTTAGCTTTTACTTTTCATGCGTCAACTGATTTTTGTATTTTATTGAAATTTCTCATGTTTTACTCATGTGCAGCATTCTGTAATTTCTGTGTTTTACTGCTATTTACATACTTGCAGTCTTTTAAGGTAGAAATGAATTCAACATTTCTACCTTAACATTTCACCGATTTCAACTTAATACTTAGGAAGTAAATTCATTCATCTGAGTCACATTTATCAGTTGATTTCTACAGACTAGTTTAACTCACCTAACTAGTTTGTAGAAAACATTTTCATAGTAATTAATGAACAAGTTAAAAAAAAAAAAGCAGCAGCATGTTTGTGTGGTTGTCAATTTGGTTAACGGGTGACTCTAAATTGCCCACAGGTGTAAATATGATGACGGGTGGTGGTCTGTCACTCTGTGTTAGCCCCGCATCAGACTGGCAACCTGTCCAGGGTGTACCCCGCCTCTCGCCCTATGGTAACTGGGATAGCCTCCAGCCCCTCTGTGACAAGCAGAAGAGAATGGATGGACAGATAGTAAGAAAACACTCAGCCCAACTGACAACAGCCCTGAGACATGGCAGACTTAACTGATTTTAAAACTGTCAGCTTTTTGGATAGGTCCTTATCTGGTGTGGCAGGTTATTCTAGAGCCGTGCATCAAGAACAGAGAAAGACTGGTGACCTTTTTTTTTTACACCAGAGGGGGCACTGTGAGCTCCAACAGCAGCAAGAGTATGAAACTGTGACTAACATAGAAATCTTGGTTTATGACACATCTAACAACACATTGCACAACACCTTATTTCTTTGCCTTTATCCCACAGCTGCACGTTTACTCCAGAACCTGCTTGTAAAGGCCCACTTCATTAGTTGCACCTTGCTAATGCTATGTTGGACACCGTTTGCCTTCAGAACTGCCTGAATTCTTCGTGGTATGGATTCATCAAAGTGCTGGAAATATTCCTCTGAGATTTTGGTTTATATTGACTTGATGAAATCACACAGTTGCTGCAGATTTGTCAGCTATACATCCATAATGCAGATTTCTTGTGCCACCACATCCCAGAGGTGCAGTTTAAGGTGATTTGAGTTTTGTGACATGGTGTGTTATCCTGCTGGATACAGCCGTCAGGAGAGGGTACACTGTGATTATTTAAGAGACGGATGGTCAGGAGCGTTACTTAAGTAGGCTGTGGTGTTTAAATGATGCCCAATTGATACTGAGGGGGTCAAAATTTGCCAAAATTTCAAATTGTTACCCTGCCATCTGAATGTCACAGTACAAACCAAGACTCATCAGATCAGGTAACATTTTTGCAGTCTCCCTCTGTCCAATTTTGGTGAGACTATGTGAATTGTAGCATCAGTTTTTAGTTCTTAGCTACCAGGAGAATCACCTGCAGTGGTCTTCTGCTTCTGAACAGCATCTGCTTCAAGGTACTGTTTCTTATTCTTATTGACTCAAAGCAGTCAGTCCATTCTCTTCTGACTTCTGCCATCAGCTGTGCATTTTTACCCCGAGAACTGCTGCACTCTGGACACTTTCAAGATACCTCTTTCAGACCATTCACTGTAAACCCTAGAGATGGTTGTGTGGGAAAATCCCTGTAGGTCAGGAGTTTCTGAAACCAGCCTGTCTGGCATCAACAACCCTGTGACTTTTAAAGTCACTTAAATCACTTTTCTTCCCATTTCTGATGTTTAATTTGAACTTCAGCAGGTTGTCTTGACCATGTCTACATGGCTAGATGCACTGAGTGGCTGCTATGTGTTTGACTGATTAGATATTTGTGTTAATGAGAAATTGAGTAGGTGTACCTAATGAAGTGGCTGGTGAGTGTATATCCATGTCATATTGAACCTGCTATTAAAAACACTTAATAACGGTATATTTAATATCTGTATAGAGATATTGTCAGTTTGTAATTACTTTTAATTCTGAATATCTCACAAACAGCTACAGTTTACACATGTGAAATTATGTGTGTAAACTGTGGGAAGTAAGCCCTCAGCAGAGGGCAGTGTTTTCCACATCATCCCCATCAACTGGGCATCTGTGTGTTGGACTTCAGGCTGGGTGGATTTGTGCCCTCCAGCACAGCACCACTGGGTTCTTTGAAGCTCTGTTATCTCCAGAGGTTACACACTGAAACCACACCCCCTGGGGTTAAGAGACTGATTGCTTGGCGAGTGCCAGCTGGAGGTATTGATTGGCATACTTAAAGGCAACAATAGAGGAGAGCAGTGAGAAACAGTCGTGTTGTGGTTCACACAGTGAATCGGGTCAATCGAGGGAGCTGTGACGATATGTTAGACTAATTCCTCGCATGTGTGTGTGGATATGTGTGAATCCTTTTTTAATGAATATTGATTGAGCTGCAGTTGAAGTTTGCCATGGACAAAGAGGCAGCTGCACCTCTTTAGTTAGTACACTCTGTAAAGGAAACTCACCTTTACCTAAATGAAAAAGAAAAGACTCTATGTGACAAACTCTCTTTAAATGCAGGATTATAATCTATATGTAACTTCCATTCACATGAAATCGATTCCCCCAGTAGTACACTTCATATAGTAACAGAATAAACAAATGTAAATACTAAACTGGGATGCCTTGACTTGTTCTCCCAAACGTTCTGGGATGTTTTTGTCTGGACCATTCTGAATGTACCATGATTTGTGTTTAACAGTTTTGAATACCCAGGTCTCAATTCTTTCAGTATCTGCAAACTACTGTAGCTTTCAAACTCCCAAAACTGGACTGAAATGTTACTATTGCTGCACTTTTTTTCTAGCTCTAGCTAAGATCATGAAGCATCTGTGTGTTGTTTTTATAATTAGACTCACAACCGTGGCATTGAAGCTTTTTTGACTCTCAAGAAGACACGGAAAAGTGATTTTAAGCCTGACATGGGATGAAAAGACTGTGATAGATATATAAGAACATGAAAAACAATATCAAAGGCCATCTACTCAACTTTTTATGGTCCTCGGGACTTGTGGACTGCCTGGAACATTTGAAAAACAAAAACAATTTCAGGATGGGATATGAACTGTTTCACAAAAGTTATGCATTTAGACATATTTTCATTGAAAACAGCATTATGCTAGGCATAGGCTTTAGCAAAAAGGAGTCGTTCAATAACCTTTTCACATTTCTAATAGATAAAAATAGGGCAGTCTATAATAAACAACAAATAAACAACACTGTTAACATTGCAAATGCCACAGGCACCTTGTACTGTAAGCTAGTAACAGTGACAAAAAAGGAAGTTAGTTGAGACTGACAGCGCGTAGGAGAGAAGTGTAAATTGCATCAATGAATAATATGTACACTATAAGTCCTAGGAAAAACAGCTGCATGAAGGTATAACACAAAAATATGTTTGGGATCTTATCCCTGGCAGGTGTGCATCACCTATCACAGAATGAGGAGTAATTATACAGCTTTTATAGAGAACGGTAGGAATGATTGATTGAGGGAGAGGGGAGCTCTGCTGTCTCAAACGTGTGGAGTGGAGCCGGCTTCCAGGCTTGCAGATTAGTTTGCTGATCCTGCTGGCATCTCTGTCACTGATGACTGCCCCCCCTCCCAGCAGACAACAGCAAAATAGATGACACTTGCAACCACAGACTAGCAGAAGATCTTATGTTTCTATGCCATTATGCCAGGTATTATATCCATGGGTTTTATATCTTTTAGCCTGTAGTAACTTTTTCACGTCTGAGGCAATTTGTCCATTTTCTTTTTCTTTGGCATATACATTAACTTGCTTCTTCACTGTGACCTTGCCAGAGCTCTTTTTGACTCTTGGGCTAAATTTGAAAAAATCCACACAGGTGTATAAAAAAAAATAAAAATGAGTGAATCTTTTTTTATGTCCAAATTGTCAGAAGTCAGGTGTTGAAACTGCAGCGGAAGGCACTTTCAAACTGTGTGAAACTGTGCTCTCATTGGAAATAACATGAACTGAAGCAGACAGTCGTTGTTCTTAGAAAGCAGGAATTTAAAAAATAATGTTAAGTCTGCATTGACTGAAGGAACATAAATGCTTAATGGTCCTAAATTTTAAAATTAATTGTGAACTAACTATAATTTGACCTAAGAAGAAGAGTACAGTCGGGTTTTTGGGGCAAATGGAGACGCTTCAACAAAGTGACTAGTTGAATTACAGGTGGCAGAAGTACACGTGCACTCATGATGGGGATGCATGTCATGGTAACTTTGGGCTAAGTGTATAGAAACCTCTGACCAGTGTTAATTTTCCCAGCAAATTTAAATCCAGGTTTTTTTGTTGTTGAAAGTTTGTTATGTAAAAGTTTGTGTTTTTAATGGTGAAAGTTGTGCCACGCGGTTTCCAAAGTGTCTTATTTTTCTTGACGTTGATATTTTGATGCGTTTTCACGAGATGCTGGGACACTGGGATACTGGGAGTAGGTCGAAGCAAAGTTCATTGGTTCAGTTGTTTAGTTATCATCTTGTTTTCGTCGGGGGAAAAAATAAAGGCCATCGACAAAAACAGAACAAAATTTATTGGTCAACCAAATTAACACTACTTCTGACCACACCTGTACTTTAAAACGTTTCCATTTTTGACTCCATGTCACTAGTTTTCATTGTCATGTGTCCATTTCATACAGTAAAGCAGTCGGCACATTTTCTTCACATACATGCTATTGTTTCTAATTTTAACATTTCAAAACAAATTACATTTTAATTGCCATTAATTAGAAAGACATCACTTTATATTAAGAAGCAGCTTCTGTTTACATACAACTTTCCACACTGTAACAGGCGGAGGAGTCTGGATTTAGTTTATGTTTTGGTTTGACTGGGCGGTGATTTGGAGACACAGCCTGTCTTAAAGTCTTATTTTGGAGACAAATGTGAAAGTCAGACACAGAGTGACCTGGAAACTTTGGCTTTCATTTGTTTCCAGTCAGAAAATGGAACATAGATGACGCCTCCAGTGTTGTCTGGATGGCTTGTACTCATACCTTTGAGTGAGAACAGAAAGTGAATAGGCCCATCTGCCAGATGCTGATGAAACGTTATAGTGTATAGTTACTTGCTTCTTCCCTTTGACATGGGCTACCTTTAATCACCAGTAATTTTCCACAGGTTTAACTAAAGAGTTACACTTGGTAAGTCCCAGTTCCTAAATTAACTTATATAATTTGTAATTGTTATTTTTCTTTGTATTTCTTTTCTTGCTAAACTGATAAAATCTGTAAGTTTATAGTAGTACATACATTAATCAGCTGCCAAAACGTTAAACGTCTGGGACATGTCAAGTATTAGATAAATGT
>VOQK01028785.1:17316-45548 GCA_015052645.1 Benitochromis conjunctus | reverse complement strand
GCAAAAGACAGCAATAAGTATAACATGAGTAGGAAATAAATATACACTTAAGACTAAGGTAAAGGTAAAAGGAATAAATATACACTTTAAAATTAAGGTAAAATGGATCAATAACAGTTTAAATTTACAATTTACAATTGGATTATTTTAAGTGACCCTGAAGTGGTTTAAAATGACCAGCGTAGCAGCTTTAGAGTTTACAGTATGAGTGATTTAAAGTGACCTTGAAGTGATTTAAAGTGACCAGTGTAGCAGCTTGTGAACATGAGCAGGATTCTTGAGAGTAAGGATTGTCCATAGAGCAGCATCTGCATTACAAAGGCAGCGGTATGTGGAGTGCAATAGAGTCAGTTAACGATTTGTGTGGTGGGGGGGAGTGGGGGAGCCGGTAGTGAGTTCAAGAGTCTGATGGCTTGTGGGAAAAAGCTGTCTCGCAGTCTGGAGGATCGGGCCCCAATGCTGCGATAGCGTCTGCCAGATGGGAGGAGGGAAAAGAGTCCATGTGAGGGGTGTGAGGGGTCAAGCACGATGCAGGAGCCCTTCCTGATGCAGCACTTGTGAAAGATGTCCTGTAACAGAGGGAGAGATGTTCCAATGATCTTGGTAACTGCTTTAACGTTCTGATGTAGCTGGCTGATGTCGCCAACTTTGCAGTTTCTGAACCACGTGGTGATGCAGCTGGTCCGGAGGCTCTCTGTGGTGCCCCTGTAATACACCTTGAGGATGGGAGGAGGAAGGGTGGCCCGCTTCAGGTGTCTCAGGCAGTGTAGTTGCTGCTGGTCTTTTTGGTGATGGAGGTGGTGTTGGTGGTCCAGGTGAGGTGGTCTGAGAAATGTTTGCTAGCTTTGTATTTTTTTTTCTCCCTGATAGATTTGCCTTGCTCAGCAGTAGTATCAGGTAAATGAGATTCTCACAAAGTCCAGTCCATGCATTAAAATAGTAGCTAACAACTGTGAAGTCAATGATGTGTATCACGTCGCAGAGTCAGGGTGGGTAAACAAATATTATGACTAAATGTAACGCATCTATTTTGTTTTCCAACACTTCTGTCGAGTTGATACACCTCACACAAAACTGCTCCCTCAATAACATGCCAGTATGTCCTCCCTGCACTCTCTGGCCCTCAGTGGGCCTCAGTTAGGGATAAGGTTAAGGTTAGGGTTAGGATTAAACTTTTGCGTTCCTCTGGGACGCCTCCGGACGTGAGAAATCATCGGTATGTTACGCTTTGGGAGTGAGAATGGTCTCTCATATACACAATCACCCCCTTGTCATGTGTTTAACAAGTAATCCATTTTTTCCTGAAAACCCAAACGTTTGTCTTGACAACTCAACAGTTATCAGCATTACATGGTCGTGATGTGTCTTTGAGAGAGTGTGAGTGCGTGCGTGCGAGAGCGCGACACATAGAAAGAAAGAACGAAAGAGAAAACGCCACAGTACAAATTTGACGTTTCATTTGCTTTCAGTACCATTTTGATTACCCTGTCTCTCTCTTCTTCTTCTACACGCACACTTTCTTTTGCGCGCAAAAATACACACTCGCATGTCACCTCGCATGACTGGCAGACCCCATGCCTGCTCCCCCGGGCACCGTGGTCCTTTTATTAGAAATGTATTCTATCAGTCCTTTTAATGTAAAAACGCAATAAAGTCATTTCACGCCATGTTGAGCAACTTTGCCACATTATTGTTAGGTCTCTGTGGCTTTCCATGGTGGGACACGAAGACCCACATCTTCACACACACACACACACACACGCACAAATACACTGATCAACCTCATGCACCTCCTCTGTGACAGTTGGAGCATTAGAAATGAACAGATGAATAGCTTGGAAAATCACTGTGTACACGAGTGCAGCAGTGGCGTAAGCAGTTAGGGAATAGGCTAAGCATCGTTGAGCCTCTGAAAGGTCTGTAGCATATGGATTTAACGGTAATGTCACAACATACAGTGTGACGATAACACGCTGATTGGGTTCATAGTCAGACTGAGTATCAGTTTGCCTCCGCTGTCTACACTAAACAATCAAATCATCAAACAATCTTACTGGTGCGAAATCCTGCTGCTGGAAAGTAACTGTCTGTTTAGCTTGCAGTCGTATGCTGTATCTGTTCTTTATCCAACCTTCCACCCATTCAGCTGTGATCTTGTCAAGACACATTCAGACATGACAGATGATAATCTGCACACTCTATTTTTCTCCCTCAGACCTCCAGGATTGAGGTAACAGCCCACAAAACAACCAAACTTCTGCTTGCAAACTTTGCGCAGCAGGTACTCCAGGGACAGGGCTAAAAAGACAGCGGTGAAAAGCTGATAAGTTATGCAATCAAACCAGTCAGGGGAATGCTCATTATTGTGTGTGTGTGTGTGTTTTTTTTATGCTTGTTTGTTTAGCTTTTCCCATTCTTTCTCTGCTGTTTATCCCTCAATGGCAAACTGTGTTAGCTCATCTGAGGACTGCATCTCTGGGTAATATTGCGCTCTTCTCCATTTGATATGCATCCCCATCTTGCAGGTTGAAAATTTTGCTTTTACAGTGTGCCAGAACAGACACGGCAACTTAAACGAGGGTTCAAATCACTGTGGCTTTATCCTTTCTCCCATCTGTGTGGCGGCTTTGTCAAAAGACATTTTGCAGCGAGAAAGATTCAGTGGCTGGATTTTGGACAGAGGTCTGGAAAACGCACAAAAAGAAAAGTGAAGATTATAACATAATTTGTTTACAGAGAACGATCAATTAGTGTCTTCAGAACTGATGGTTAATTTTTTTCTGCATGGCGCTATTTGGCTGACAAATCCATTACTGTTAATCAGCAGGAGCTCTTTGACCACTTTGCTACTAATTTGAGATAATAGCAGCCTCTTTGTTCTGTAAACAAACCTCTCTGCCTCCCTCAGAGGCAAGGTACTCCTCTGAATGATCCCCAGATCCTAATGTGTCTGCCCATCATTCTGCTGTCTCTAGAATCTAATTTCTTGATTATATGATTACTGACACAACCGACACTCAACAAGATGGTATTTTTTTCTTTGATGGTTATTTTAATATCTCATGTTCCATGAGAAAAACCAAAATATGGAACATCATGCATATCCAGGAATACAAATTAACATTTTTTTATTCGTATTATTGCTTAAAGCGCTTAAGTACATCTGCAACAATTTGCAAATCCTTTTTGGCTTTTTTCTAATGAA
The DNA here is from genome assembly GCA_015052645.1 of Benitochromis conjunctus. Classification (NCBI taxonomy): domain Eukaryota; kingdom Metazoa; phylum Chordata; class Actinopteri; order Cichliformes; family Cichlidae; genus Benitochromis; species Benitochromis conjunctus. The sequence continues at coordinate 42,343 of VOQK01028785.1, read as the reverse complement.
CAATTCAAACTTTTACTCACTTTTCAAGGAGAAATGCTGATTATTTCCACATTTTCAAAGGCCAGGATTTGGTTTTCTTTTGTATCATTGAATATTTCTGTAAATTAAAAATCTTATTTTGGTAAAAAGGGTTACATTGCTGCCATTTTTTTCTGATATTTTACAGACAGATATAACCAACAGAATTAGTGTAAGTAATGACTGTAGCCCTGAATCAAACATATCCTCCTGAGAACCGAGGAACAAATAATCTTCCCATTAAACTTTTTTTTTTTTTTATTTCCTGCTTCTGTGGAGCTAAAAGAGGCCATCCAAACACATGAGATATCAACGGAAAGCCTAGGATGTCCCCCATTTAGTACACCAGGACTTAGTAAGGTAGCTCAAATAAGTCAAACGATATAGATCAAAAACAAATGTCCATTACAGAGGACATAAATGAATAGGCTGGTTCTCGGGAGGATTTGAATTGCCTATGCCAATAAGTCACAACATTCAAATGACAAGCAAATGAAATGAACCACACAAATGATCCTATTAAACTGTAATAGATAACGTGTGGGATTGTTGCACAGGAAAAAAAAAGTCCCAGTATATGCTCAGTTATGCTCAGCTAATTTTTTTTATTATTCTTTTTATTCCTTTTTTCAGACGTCTCCACCGACACTCTTTGTTGTACAGACTCCCCTTTCACACTAAATCGACTTGGCAGTAAGACAACTGCTATTATTTTATTCAGCCATATTTTTTTTACAGGTTTCTAATTATTTAATAATTTGTCAAGAAAACATCCCAAGAATTGTTCTCCATTCAAGTGAAAAGAAAAGCTTGAGTGCACTAATTTAAGAGACTAAAAATGTGTCTTTAACTTCCTGCTGAGGCCACAATTTGTACCTTACATTTTACCACTGAATTACAGGAAAGGCCATCTTCTTTCAAATCGGGTCTTCTTGAAAGCCAACAATACTGAGAGGAGCACCATGTAAGTACCCCAAAGAGACCCATTACAATTTGATCAAGGATTTTTTGAGAAATAAAAAAGCGCCCTCTGTTTTTAATCTCGCTGCAGTGACCATATTGTAACACCAGAAACTCAAAAAACAAACACAAAAATCTGTAGAGCAATTTTTTAAATCAAGTGGATAGGAGTTTGGACTTTATAAGTCGTTTTGTCGGAGACCGAGTCCATTTCAGAGAAAGTTTGACAGGTGGTTATAGTGAGTTACACAGATTGCCATCACCTCGGTAAATTTACCTGCTGCTTCACTGTCAAAAAAGTAAGCAACTGACAGGTGACAAGCTGATTCATTTGAATATTATCTGATCTGTTGATTTAAATGTGCTTGTGTGTATGTGTGTGCGATTGCCTGCTCCTTGTCATGTTTTTTCAGACCACATTCTCTCCCCCACACAAATGGCTCAATCTGATTATAGTGCCCTGCCTGAAATGGACTCTCAAACATTTCAACCTCAGAGGTATTTATCCATCTGTCTGTCAGTGTCTCTGACTATCTGTGATTTTGAGTGTGATCATACACATATATTTTCAAGTAAACGATCTAAATCCACCTCAGGTTGTACTGCAGTGAAGGCTTATCACACAGGTGCCATTCATAATTTAAAGCTGCTCTTGTTTGCAACTTTTCAGTCACCCATACTTATGGAGAGCAGACAACAGTCCCTGACTGTGACTAGCAGCAGAGCCCAGGCATGAAAAAAGTCTGTTACTCGTACAGCTACAGTTATTTGGTTGCAGACGGCTTTGTGTAATTTTCAAGATAAAATCCCTGGGATAGGAACTGAATGAGATTCTAAAAATCTGCTTTTTAAAAAAATTAATTGAAGCCTCTAATTACTGTTTGTTATCAAGATGCCTTTGTCAGTTTTGGAAAATATCACAAAAATATAACTAATTTCCAAAATAAAAGCTTCCACTTAGGTATTAAAGTTTACGTGCATTCATTAATGTGTCAGGCTTTCAAAATAAAAATCATCTATTTAGCAATAGCACTCTCACAAAATAGGCATACAAGCAAAAGTTAAAGTTAAGTTAGATACATTTTGTTAAATCATTAATGTAATAATTTAGGATCAAATCAAACCATCTGAAAGTGAAAATTGAAATTGTATAAAAAAAAAATCTCCCCCGTTTTTTTTTTATTCTAACTTATATATGACCCATGCTGCTGTTGTGTGTGACAGGACGGCTCATCACAGTTTTATTTACAGCTTGTCAAAAGTGTTTTTAATGCTTTAATGCTTATTTTTTTAAAGTACAAGGACTGTTCTTTGGGCTACTGGTCCGCAACTTTGGGCTAAATCAATGTGGTCATATAGTTAACACAAACAAAAATCTTTAATGAGTCACTTAAATATTGCAAAAACTGCTCTATTGATTTCGATGAAAAAAAACAATCAAGATCTTAACCTATGAATTTTCATGTTTCCTACAGTAGTCGCTGAGAGAATATGTATGGAAGAACGTCTTGCAAGATATTTGGTGGAATATATTTTCATGATATGTGGCATGCTATCACTCATATATTGTGATTATAAAGTTAATTTAAATATTGAACAACTAATTAAACTCTATAAGACGATAGTAAGTGGGCAATTGGAAAAGATATATATTCCACCTTAACCAGCTGTTTTGCTCCAAGTGCTCCAAGTATGAACAACAGAAGAGATTTGCTTGAGTACACCCCTACTGACCTTGTATAATGTTTCATGCTTGTCTTTGAAATAGTGCTGTTTCTGTCTCTTCTAAAGGACTCCATCATGGGCTTAAAAGGAGTGGACAGGACAAATTGCCTTGCACATCAAAGGCAGTTTACCCTTTTTTACTCTGCATTCATACAGTTGTGAATGCGTGTGGGCAGTACACAAACATGCTCACTTAAATGAGTGTGATTACCGTTGTCTGTGAGGATGCACTTCACCTCCGTGTGAATGTGTGTGCTGCTGCTGCAGTGCTGTGATCGTCCTGACCTAGAAAAGCACCGAGACAGAGAGCTGAGACTCTCTGCATGGTGACAGAAGGAGGGGGAATCCAAGAGCTGGCGCTCAGCTTCACTGAGCCAGGCAGCAGTCTCACTCTGTCGATAGCACCCCCAACCACTAACCGAAGTGGTGCCGTGGAACGCTGCCGCTCCAGGATGAGGATAGGCATCAATCAAAAGTTCACCCTAACCCTCTGAGAAACAATTTTTGAATAATTTGACTGCTCGTATCACACTTGTCTGCTGCATCAAAGATGCTAGCTGTTCCTCGGCAACAAATCAAGCATGATCATAGTCATCTTTCAGCTCGCCACGTTTCAAGTTGCAATAACATCATATGGTTTGACAAGCAATATCTTCCAAGCATGTTTATGAAATCTTAATATCAATCATTCTCACGCAACGCACAGTTCAGACTCCGTGTGCTGTCATATTCCACTGACGGATTATTATTTCTCACACCGCTACAGAGGACATTACTTAAGACCATTACCCTCTACCAGATTTGTGTAGCTTTGCGTATTTTTAGGTGTCATTATATTTTTAGGTAATTAAGCCTGTCAGTTGCTAAAATGCTGTCAAGAGATAAGGGAGGTGAGGTAAAAAATAAAGCACATCTGTGGTGTTACATGGCAACTGAGGCAGGTGGGGAAAAGGAGTGTCCTAGGAAGACCATTCACAGCTGCACGATAGATTAGTCACACACCCTGACAAAATACACGCCGGCAAACATTATTCTACAACACCAATCAGGCTAGAAGCAAGCATATTGTCTTTCCGATTAAAAGATCCTGTGCTCCATACGAAGAGTCAAATTAATTTTCTTTAATTACAGCCCAGGCTTCCCACTGTGCACCACAAAGACATGTGGCTTGTCCCACAAGCATCCCCTGCTCGCATTATTCACTGGCTGATAATGACCCTGACTTATATTCAGTAGGAGTAATGTGATGCACAGGGCTCAGGTGGATATCGTGTATGAAGGAGCATCCAATCAGTCATGGCAATCAAAGCTAACAACATCTAACTGCAACAACCCCTCACTGACTCACTCACTTGTGGTAATGTCAAGTGTTTCACGTGGTCGGTCCTTGTTTTGAGCTACAGTATCCGGATGAGGTGAGATTCACCACAGAAGTGGAAAAAGTCATACGCAGTCATATGTCCAAAAAAGCAGCTCATAACGTGCTATTTGCCATTTTAAGTTTACAATTGTGGAAAATGGGTGCAGAGCGGTTTTTACAGATACAGTATTTGAATCTTTAAATGGTGCGGGTTTGATTCCAGCTGGAGACACAAATCTCTTTGGGGTTATGACAGGAAGGGCATCTGTTACATTGAAATGTATGTTATTGGGTAACAAAAAATTGATAATAATTCGAAAACAAATTTATGCCTATAAGGCACAATATATAGTCCCGATCCCGAAAAATAGCAAAAACTTTATTTTTCATGGTTGGATCTTAATTAGGTTCCAAGTAGAGCTTCATCATGCAACAAGAAGAAATGGGAGTGAGACAAAACATTTTTTTTGAGCATGCAATTTATTGGAAACAATGCTTAAACTGAAACAGGCTGTTTTACAGCTGATCAAACATTTAGGACCACATGCCTGTAAAAGGCCAAATCAAAGCAAAAATGTGGCTTCATTGTCATTGTCTGTCAGGTAGTCACAATGTCATGAACCTCTGATGGCAAAGGCAAAAAAACGTTCCCTTTTTGAACATGGTCGGGTTGTTGAACTGCATAAGCAGGGTCTGTCACAGCGCGCCATCAATGCTGAGGTGGGACGCAGTAAGACAGTCATTTCTTAAATGATCCTGAGGGTTATGGAACAAAAAAGTCAAGTGGAAGACCCAAAAAATGTTACCAGCACTGAGCCGAAGGATCTATTTGGCTGTCTGTGTCATAGTTCTGGGTGACTTTGACCCAGCATTTTGAGTTTTCTTGTGTTTTTGTCATTTTGTATTATGTTGAAGTCCACTTTGTTATTCTAAAGGTTTATTCTATAGTACCTAGGTTATTCTGTTTAGCTTTTGTTTATTAGATTCCCCCCTGTATCTTTTGCTCTCTGTGTCTGTATGTTTGTGCTTGTATTAGCTCTTGTGCCTTGTTTCCGCCTCCTTGTGTTTTACTTCATCATGTTTATCTATGTTTCCCCAGCCCGTCATGTCTGCTCTCTCCCTCGTGTTCCCTCGCTCCCTCTCATCTGCCTCTCCTCCACTCCTGCATCATGTTCCTCTGTTTCCTGTTTTATTGTGAAGGTCTCATGTTTCCATGTTCATTCTGTTCAGTTTTGCTTCCCCTGTCTCGTTATGGTTATTCGTGTCAGCTGTGTTCCTCGCATGTTTTCATTTCTTCGTTATCCTTCTGCGTATTTATGTCAGTGTCTCCCTCAGTCCCGTGTCGCGATCTCCCTCATAGTTGTGTGCGTTTCCCCATGTTCTTCTCCGTGTGTTTAGTTATGTTTCCAGTATAGTTTGTGTTATATTCCCAGTTTAGTTTTTGTATTGCCTTTTGCATTTTCAGCAATAAAGCTGCATTTTGAGTTTATGTTTCACCTCCGCGTATGAGTCATATGAGCGTTTGGGGTTTACAGGTTTTTCTGGAGGTGTGGTCCTAAGCTTTTGATCACCTGTAAAACAGCCTGTTTCACTTTAAGTGTTGTTTTCCATAAATTGCATGCTCAAAAAATGTTTTGTCTCACTCCCATTTCTTCTTGTTGCATGATGAAGCCCTATTTGGAACCTTGTTAAGACCCAACCAATGCAAAATAAGATTTTTTGCCATTTTTCAAGTTGTCTTAAACATTTGATCAGGACTTTATTAGAAATTTTATAAAAAATATGCTGGTAACAACATGATAACCTTGCAATAAAGTTCTAATAACATTGCATTAGAATTTTTATAGACTAACCTGTGTTAGCAATGAAGGGAAACATAAAACAAAACAAAACAAAAAATCCAGCTTGCTTATCTTTTACTAATAAAACAATTTACCTCACAATTATTTCAAGCTTAAATTAATAGCAAATTCAGTGCTTAACATTATTTGAATTAACTTATTAAAATAAGTTTATCTTTGATTAAGGGATATTGGAAAAACTATTTGACTTAACATGAAATAATGAAACACTGTTTCATATACCGTTAATGTTCTTTCAACAAAATAATCAGGGCACAATCACACGTGAAAGCACTGGGAGTGTTAAAATTAGGTAGAGAGGAACTAAATAAGTATCACTTACCATTTTCCTTTTACCATTTGAAATGTGGCTTTAACTTGTTGGATTTAAGCATGTTTAAACTTCTTCTTTCTATAACACACATTAACAACTGTGTTCCTTCTAGCCTTAAAGAATAACTCAGCAGAATGCTAACTATGTTAGGCTACACAGACATGCGCTGGCGGATTTGCAAGCTTACGCAGTCTCAGTTAAAAACGGAAAACCTATGAAGTAATAATGATACTAAGTATTGTTCACAGTGTAAAAAAAAATAATAATAATAATAACCAACCATGGGCTCACATTAGCCATGTGTTAATAAGACAAAAAATACTTAACTTTTCTTCATTTAGAACTATGGCATTTACCCTTTCAAAATAAAAGCATTTCCTTTCAAAACAAACTAACGGGAAAAGAATTAGTCAGTACGATAAACAAAAATATAAGTGATCCTTAGTACCTGCTACCACGCTTGAACGGATTGTAGTTTGTTTGAATGATTCCTTTTTGTTTGAACTCTGATGCTTTTATTTTGAAAGAGGAAACTGGAAGTCAAAAAAACACCAAACAGTATTACTTTATCATTTTGAGGTTACTACCAAAAGTACATTATACCTTATTATACTGTTACCAGTATATAACTATTCTATTACTACTTTTGTATCATAGATAGTTTTTCACATTATTACTACACTATTACCACATTATTACTGGGCTGTTAAAGGAAACACTACTGATAGCCTTTTAGTCTTTACACTATTTTAAACTGATAATGAAAAACAGATCAGTAACATGTGAAATAATATTTACACTCCTATCACATCTTTAAAGGGGAAAAAAATTAAGTAGGAAACCAATTTTGATGTCAGCGATTAGATTGTCATTGAGAAATGAAAGGTGGAACCTGTCCTATTTAAACCTGGGGTTTTCGAAGTGTATAGTGTCTTCATGCCAAGATCTAAGGACCTCTGGGTATCCTTTAGCATAAAAGGTCTGCATGAGAGACTGGCAAGGGATTTACAAGACCTTTGTAAATAAATACTTTAACTGCAAGGCCAATAATCTACAAGTGGGGCAAAAGACCAAGACTGGATGCCCCAGCAAATTCAGCCTGACAACAAAGTGTTGGATGCCAAAAAAAGCCAGGTTGCTATGAGTATGTAGCTGGTAGAAGGCCATTTTAGAGTAGCGTGCTCTGGATTGAAGAATGAAAGATTTATTTGGTCGCAGCAGTAAGAAACTTTTCAGGAGAGGAACCTTAACAATTAGCACAGTGAGGAAAATGCTAAGGTTTGGAGTTTGCTTAGGGACTAGCCAGCTGGCAATTACTGCGACATCCTAAAGAGTATTTGAATCTATCTTTAATCTGTAGTTGAAGAAGACATAGACATTTGAACATAATAATATCTAAAGTCAAAAAATGAACTAGTGGTTTATGAAATAGCCTTGCTACAATCAGGATTTTAGTTCCAGCTTAATCCAGTATTTAATAATAAATTTTTTAAATTTTTCATTATTACTACTTCTACATAAGACTATGATAGGAGATTTTAATAAGCTATAAACCATAATCCTCAAAATTAAAGCAAAATTTTGTTTTTAATATTATTAGATTTAGAAAACTGAATATATAAAACTCACAGTAGTTTTGAATTAAATTATAAGAAATGTGGACGTTCCTCGGATGGTGTTGTAATTTTCTCAGATGTACTAATATCATATATTCTGGAAAAATAAATTAGCATAAAAACAAAATATCCGTGTGGTGTCGAATATACCACCTTTATTCATAGACACTGCTTCAGAGAAGATCAAATAATTGCTTCTGAAAATGTTTTTTTCTTTAAAAAGCCACATTGGGACTGATATTTTTAACTTGACTATGTATGAAATGGAAAAATGTATTCTTCTAGCTGATATAAACCAGCCTAGCTTTAACTTCTTGGGTCCCTCCAGGCATTTAAGACTCCGTTCTTTGGAGATCAAACAGCTGGCCTAACTGCAGTTCTGTCCAACCAATTAACATACTCTCTGTCCACAAAGGGATGAAAGTTGGCATCCTGGTTATTATTGGTTTTGGGGTAAGAGTGTTGTTCTATTGAACCACTTATGCACCCTTTGGCAAAGCTACCAGTGATGAGCCAAAGCACAACGAATAAGCCAAAGGGAACAAAAGCAACTGAGATGTGATAGCAGTTGATTTGTCTGAGAGATCACTGCTCCCTCTTTACACAGTCGTTCGTGCACACACAGATATACTATCTGTATACAATATATATATATATTTTTGCACTTTTTAAAAATTAGCTTTTAAAAAATATGTGCATATTTATTTAATTCAGAAAGAGTCATGACACTAATTAAATCCAAAGTAAATGGCACTCTTTGACATTCTTTTTGACAGAAGTCAACAAGTTTACCGAGTTTGAAGGTCTCAAATTGGAATGTGTCAAAGATGCACATTAAATATCCTTACTACACTAATTATTGAAGGTCAGACTTTGCACTGCACTTATATTGCGTACCAGTAGGCCAGATTTCTTAACTTTCAAATATTACTTCCAACAAGTAGATGTGTTTCAAGCAAATAGATTTCCTCTCTTTGAACAGAAGAAATAGATATGTACAGAATATTTGTGGCAAACAGTATCCTGGATTTTACTGATTTCTGGGCTCATGTTGTATAACATATGTTTTTCTAATGGTGTTAACTGTGTGAGATTGAGCTAATTATAAAATCTTGCCCTTTCATGACTGAGAAACATGTCAGACTCGTACAAAGCTCTCCAGCCAATCATGCTTCATCTTCTTTGTAGTGAGTGTGATGTCATCTGATTGGAAATTGCTATCTGGAGTTTTTGAGGAAAAGCTACACAAATTATATCACTTCTCTTTTAATTTGTAGCGTTTAGTTAGAGACAGATTAGCAAAAAAAAATACTCAATAGCAAATCATTGGTTTTTGTCACTGCGACCACTTTAGGAAGAGGACCTAAATGCAACTCCAAGGCAAACTTGTTAAAAAAAAATAACTTTTAACCCTATAATGACCTTTGCATCATATTTGATACATGAATTTCTGAGACCACTATCTCATCAACATGATCAATACTTGCCAGAATTTCAAAATGGTATGGACAAAACTCTTTTTTGGTCTAAAATTAACATTGTTGTTAACAAAAAGTTGACAAAAATGCCCAATGTATCAAATGTGATGCAAAAAATATATTTAATAAATATATAATAAAAAGATGTCATACACAACATAATATAGCAAAAAAAAAAAGTGGATTTTGTTATAAGGGTTAATAAACATTTCAGTTGCAAAAAAATCTGAATTTTTTGGCTATTATTTGATGGTTTGGGTCTTACGGGGTTAATAAGGCCAACTGCAGAAATCCAAAGTATGACAAACAAAAGTGCTGATAGGAAAATAAACAATCAATGCCAAATTTACCATAGAACAGGGAAGGTTAACAGACTCTGATACTGAACAATGGAAACAACACTTTGGACATATAAACAGGGAAAGATAACAAGCCACAGCTGAAACTAATAAGGAAAATGTAAAACAAAACAGGACACGTGAGACAAGTAGCTCACAAGACAGGAAGTAACACAGAAATGAAGACTTAACCCCATTATAGCTGATGGCACTGAGGAAGCTGGAACAAAAAAAACCTCAAAGAATCTGCGCTAAACACTAACAAAAACCAGATTATTAAAAAATAAAAAGAATCAAGCATACTGATAACTTCAGTTATTTGTGGTTTTGGCTCCTCTAAACCTTTCAGATTGAAATATATAATATTTAATCTGTACAAAAAAAACTCAAATGCAAAAACAAACAAACAAGAAAGCCTTTGTGGGTCGATCTCCAGTTCCCTTAGTTTGCATACTGAAGTACCTTTGGGCAAGATATTATCCCCAAGTTACCCACAGTGCATCCATCATTGTGGTTTTGTGTGTTTGTGCATGTGTGTCTGTGTGAATTGGTGGGTGAGACTTGTAGTAAGAAAGTGCTGCTCAAATCAAGCAGAAAAGTGCAATGTAAGTAGAGACCATTTAAATAGCTAACTCTGTTTTTTCCCAGAGTGAAGTGCAGAACTCCTCCTTAAACATGCATGACGCCCCCCTGGTTTCCAAAATACCGACTTTACAGTTTCAAACTATTCATACGAAAGTCAAAATAGTGACTTGAGACAAGCAATCTCTTCAATAAAAAGCATCAGTAAATTGATATATAAACGTATCATCAGTCATGACAACAAGCAGCAGTCTAAGCTGTGGAATATATACCTCAGTAGTTTAGATGTAATTATGACATAAAAAATAATAAACCAGCCTGGTATTTATATCTGTTGCCTCAAGTTTTTAATGCACAAAATCGAAACAGCATAACCACAGCCTAAAAATATGTGATAAAACTCAACGTGAATGCTTATGCTATGTGCAACACAATCGCCCGGTGAGTTCCTGTGAAGTTACTATCACAGGGAAATATGAATGAGCTCTAAATAAAAGCTGTTTTAACAACCTAAAGCCAGAGTTTCTATTAAGCTACCCACCCCTTCAAACAACAACAAAGATCTACTAAACGTGACTTGGAAATATGTAGTCATTAAGACTCACACATAAATATTCATACTGCACTTTTACATAAATTAGAGACATAAAAAGAATTATCCATGTACCAACCAAAACCAAAGCAAAGTTCACAGGCAGCACCGGTAAGATCACAGGAGAAGTTAGTAGCTAGCAGACATCATTACGTGACAGAAATACCTGTGAGCAGTTTTAGCAGCCTCGTGGGACATCACCAAACACTAACTCCAAGTAAACACATTATGACATGAGGATAAGGGGCACACTGAAACAATAACCGAGGCCAGGAATTTGACTCTTTCACGGGCCACTCTGTTCAAGCAAGGCAATGGGCACTTAATATTGTTGGCTATGTTGCACTGATGTTACAATATTGCAGAGTTCAAATGCACTGCAATTTAAAACACCAGCAAATAGAAAAGCATTGCAAAAGCACATAAATAACTAAAAATAAAAAATAGAATACACGAAGCAAAAGGGAAAAGAAAAGAAAACACGGAAAAAAACTGAAGTGATTCTGGTGACACAATAATAAGATGGAACAACTGCAGAATTGACAATCTAACAATAAACAGCTGACAGCAAACGTGTATTTATAGTTATTAAAACACATTAACTTGTATATTTCTGTTCCTCACAACACTGATGGACCCTCTGCTTCTTGTGTGTTTCAGTCACTTACGTTGTGTCTTTTTCAACTTCTATTGTGTTTTGTGTGCTTTTGCAGCATTTTTCTATTTCCTGGCGATTTCTTAAGTTGCAATCCATTTTGACCTCTCGGGGCCACCGTACCTAATTCTCCATTTTAACTAAACTTTAACAATGTTATGCAACATTTATGGAATTATATGTGTGTCAGAAGGGCAGCACAAGATAAAACATAATCACAAGCAAATCATTTCACAGTCGCGGGTTTTCATTGCTACTCGCTCATTCCTTGCATATAAATGTCATTATTAAGTCTACCCATACTGCTACTATAGCTAACATGCTAAGTTAGTATGCAACATAATATTAGCTAATGTTACTTAGGGGTATTTTATTAGAATGAAATGGCAAATGCCAAAGTATCTTCCCTGATGAGGGTTTGTTATCCAAACACTTCATCAAATTTAATGTGTACCACCTGTAACCATGGGTAAAATAACACTTTTGAGAACGTAATTTTTTAAATAGCTCTTTTTCCTAACGGATCTATTTATTTTGACATACTGATATTTTTTCAAGCTTTTCTTTCACCACTACACGAGAAAGAAATATAGTTACTACATCAGGAAGCATCACAGTCAGTGCAGCCACCTGCCTCCACGCCCGGAAAAATTTATGGCTAGTCAAACCTGGGCAATGGGGGGGCACTTAAAGGTAAAGTGTGAGCACAAGCTAACAGCTGCACACGTATTTATCCAGCAGCAGCAATTTACGAGGAAGAAGGCCTGTCGCCAGATGTGACTTGATGGGATGTGGTCTCAGGTGGGGAAGGGGACATGGGGAGGATAAAGGGTAACAGGAATAGCAGTGGTCAGAGTAGGGCTGTATATGAAAGCGAATAAGAAGTGGATTATGTACAGAGTGTTAAGAAAGCACTGGCCTTTTCTTTCCACAGTCTTTATCTTTTTGTCTTTCTCTGACTTGCCAGGGCTTACACAGGCATACACACAGTACTCAAATGCACATGGGCCGTTTCACTGAAGGGTCAGACTGAGAGGAAGACAAAAGAAGGGAGGGGACGGTGGTGGGGTGGGCGAGCAGTAAAAGATCGTGATAATGAATCCATGCAACAGAATGATAAATGATCGCAATGAAATCAGAACTGGTTTTAATGACAGCATAATGAAGACGGGTGAAATTGAGGGTGCGGGGAAAGAACATGAAAGTCAAAGCAGAGAAGAAAGTGCCAAATGTAATGAAAGTGGCAGAAGGGAAAATGTATACAAGACAGAGCAAGGGAGAGATGGAATGTTAGTCCCCTCTGCTGCAATAAGCCTCCAGCAGCGAGCGTAAGAGGCAGAGAGGCTGGGATTCCTGACAGAGCCTTATCTCATCTTCAGCCTGGAATAAAACCCATTTTCCAGCCCTGAGACAATAAAGCACAAGGTTACCAAACCTCACACCCATGACACCCCTATTTAGAGTGAGGCCTCAGCCCAACATAAAAATGCATAACACCACCACCGCAATAAGAGATAGTGGATGGCACAAGGGGCCAGTCTTGCTTTGTCTGTGTATGCATATGTGCTTTACGATTATACAACCAATGGTTGTTAAACTTTAATGGGTAGTGCACCTGAACTATTGGAGCAGGGATGCTTCCTGCAAACCTTTTCTTTTTGATTGGGGTAAATATAATTGCAATTTTAATAACCTTGAAGAACAGGATTGAAAAAGTGTGAACTCTAGGGTTGTATGAGTGTTCCTGCATGCATTTAAACAATGAATGGATGGACGCAACTGCCTCGTGCATGTTTGTCTGATTTCTCTGGTTTTCCTCTCTCTCACACTTTCATACGGACGTAAACATTGCCCCTCATCATCATTAAGTGGATTGAATTGTATAATAGGCATATCGGGTCCCTCTGGAAAAATGCCAGACAAATCGTATGATGCGATTCTCATCTGTCGTAATGGAGGACAAGTGTTTCCTGTCTGTCCACCCACCATCCATCTATCCCGTCCATCCATGCTTCCATCTGAGAGCACTGCCTGTCTCCCTAAGCGTCACCGGAGGAGAAATAGAAACAAAGATGATAAGAAGATGGAGAGAGAGCAAAAAGAAGCGTGAGAAGGATGAGGGGAAAAGACAAGAAGCCTCGGTGGATTGCTTGGAGCTAGGAAATGCCCACGTCTTCAAGTTTCTTGTCTCATTCGCTCACAAAAAGAAGGCAGAAAAGTGAAATGTCTGCTGTGACAGAGAAATACACTCTGGCAAAGGGAGACGCAAACACAGGGTGGCTTAGGCTAACATTTGCCCAAAGCCAACGCCTGCTTGACTTAACTATTTTTAATATCTCTTTGTCTTTGTTTGCACAGACACACACACGCATAACACAACACTTATGAATAATATATGTTACGATAAACACACCACCATGTAGAACAAAAAAAAGTGTGTTTTATATGCTAATTAGGCAAATTAATCCAACACACGTTTGGCATCATGGGGCAGTTGGGGCAGTTCACGAAGCATTAACAGCAATGTCAAGCTAAATGCAAACGTGTAGCAAATTTATGCTTATTTGGCTCAGATTTAGCCACAGCTCCCTCCCCTGCATGGCCTTACCTTTTTCATCAGAGGGAGACATGCAAAACTGGCCCAGGACCAGCCACTATCCATTTGAGGGTAAGTCTTCTCTGCCTCGCTCATTTAAATGAAATAGCTGTACGGTGCCAGGCGTTGGCATTCACCAACTCTTTTAATTGCCTGAAACACTATAAAGCAGGAAAAAGAGCTATTTGTCTGGAAAGTACACTTATCTAATCTCTCTTGAACTATTTCGCTTAGAAATACAGCTCTGGGAAAGTCAAGACAATTAGCACCTTTTAGAACATATTAGGATAGATCTTGGGCAAATTTCCAAAGGCATTTGGGGATGATGTGATCATTTGAGGATTTTAGGTTGGAACTTGGCACTACTGTTAAATTTAGTGAAATCGTTCACTACTATTCTTTCATTCAAGGTCCTTAAATTTTGTTCCAGTCTGAATATCATTACACAGATATTGTAAAGGCCGTGTAGTAGCTATTAAAGCTAAATTCATTCAAAGTAATGGACAAACCAATATGCACACATACTGGACTTATACAGTCAGCCAATAAAGCCATAGCACGATACTTTTACAGTAATGCTTACTGTTAGTTGGCCTGGCCATGTTTTGCAACTGTCTCTTTTTACGAGCGTTTTTCATATGTATATATAATATATAGAACCACTATAATGTGGTTCAGTTGTACCTTACATTTTTGTACGTTTTTATAAAAAAGTTTACAAAGTTATGCAGAAGCAATGTTTAGCCATCGTTTTTAAAACAATATCACATACTTGCTATGCAAGATTGGTAAGGCGGGGTCACATGTTTAAGCATGCGAGGTGTGCAGGGCTCCATTACTTTGGAGTAATTTCTATAAAATGGGACAAAACCATATGAAACCACACAGAAAAATCATTATCAAAGTGTTTCTGTTATGGCACTGAGCCATTTGACCCAGTGCTTTGTTTTAATTATTATTACCTTTTGTTCTAGTTTATTCTGGTTATGTGTTCTCATCAAGATTTTCTAGTTCTTAGGTTTTGGTTCTGTGCTCCTTCTGTTTAGTGTCTAGTCATCCCTGCCCGTGTGTGCCCTCTGTACTCTGTCAGTATCGCGTCTCTCAGTTCAGTCACTGTATTTCCTGTTTTACTTTGAAGGTCCGTGTCTGACGCTGGTGTATTCTGTTTTGCGTCCTCCCTGTCTCGTCACGTTAATTGGGTTCAGTCGTGTCTCCCTCCTGTGTGCAGTTTCCTTGTGCGTTCCCTTGTGTTTGTCGTCAGTACGTCTGCGTATACATGTGTTTCATTCTCCGTGTTGCCCCCTGCTTGCCATGCCTCGTATTTTCTCTGCTCTCCGTCTCCTCGTGTTTCAGGTTTGTTAGTTTGGTTCTTAGTTTTCCCAGTTCAGGTTATTTTTTAGTTCAATTCTTGCTAACCTCGCTTTTGTTTGCATTTCACTCACCGTAAATAAAAGCTCACTCGCATCCAAGCCAGTGCCTGCATTTGGGTCCTTCTTCTACAACTCCACACGTCAATTTGGGACAGTTTCGGGATTTGCTAAAATTTAGATGAGGTATTATTGCAAATTTAGTGAAGATTTAGTCATCTCACCCCATCTTTATTTTTTGCACCCATCCCAACTTTTTTGCCATCAAATTTAACACAAGATCATTTTTCTTAAAATGGCGCATTTTCTTGATCAAAGTGTATTTATGAGATTTGCAAATCACTGCATTCTGATTTTATTGACGTTTTACAGAGATTCCCAATTTTTTCCAAACCAATTAAAATTCTGTAATGGTAATCCTTGCTTGGGTTTAGGTTTTGGGTGAACACAAACACAAAACTCTAAAGGTTTTTTTGTAGTTTCTTTTTTCTTTTTGAATTGTGTACTTTGTTAAAGAGGAGAGGTGGCATCTGGCTTGTTATCACTACACACTTCATACTGAGGTGCAGTTGTGCGTATGATATAGGCAACTTGCACATCTGTGAAGGCATCATCAGGAGGTGGCTCCTCCAGTCTGCATGTCAAAGTATCCTTGGGCAAGATATTGATACCCGCTTTGCCGCTGAGTGTGAGTGTGACAATAAAGTGCTGTGTGAATGTTACGTGTGATCGGGTGAATGAGGCTTTTAGGAAAAAGTGCTTTGAGTGTTCAATTAGAGTAGAAAAGACATGTACCAGACAGTCCTGGTGCAACAATTCCAAGCCATATTCTGTCTTAAAAGAGTATGACTGCAATAAAAAAGAAACAATATAGTTGCATAAACGGCCTGCTGCCATCCAGACCTATCACCGAAAAACACAGCACATTATGAAACTATGGAGTACAAATGAGGTCCTAAACTATTGCGCAGCTTTTCCTTTTAAGACAAAAACCAGTTTGCTTCACAGTGATAAACATGCAACATGTATACGTTGCTAGCGTCAAATTAAAACTGAGCAGCTTCAGTGTTTAAGATGTTATCTTTATTCATTTTATATTTCATTGGTAAGTTCTAAATCAGTAGAGGCCTTTTGCACTGACTTTTTTGGAAATGGGGCGTACTATAGTCTGTCGATGCTTTTGTTCATTTGATGTGAATACAAATTAAAAGTTTTTTGTTTATAATTGCATAAAAGCCATCTTCAAAATCTTATAATCCACCTTTCTTTCACCATTTGACAAGAAAACAGTGTCACAGGCCGATCTCCATAATATTACAACTTCCACTAAGATTGTCTGCTATTATTGCAGAATGCATTTTCTTGTAATTGCTGACAAAACGGCACTTGAATGCATGATAGACTCCTGTTCCCATCATCTGTATTCTGAAGTAGGAGATTACAAAGCGTACTTGAGGGCAACACCACCACAAGGCAATTTGCAGTGTGAAAAATAGCTATACTCAGCTAGCATTATTTGACAATGATGAAATGTGAGCTCTACATTTTCCTTCAGGTGCTTGAGACAGAAAACTGTAAAAGTGTGATGGAGGCTTAACTCCTTGGCCAGCATTAGGGAGTAAGCCCAGCAACTTGGTGTTTTTCTTTGGTAGTGCACATGAGTAAGTGTGTGTGTTTGTGTGTGTGTGTGTACAGAAGCCCTTTATCAGATGCTGGCAGAGTGCAGCACAGGAGGATCGATAGAGCTTTGGCCTGAAACAGGGAGACAGTACCTGGATCTCGGCCGGCCTCCACCTTTCCTCTCATTGATCTTCATTACCTCAACAGACTGGAGCTCGAGCAAGAAGGAGATGGACGCAGTGCCCAGTGTACACAGGAGCATATACCATATACACTCTCGGAAATGTATGCATACGCTCGTGCCTATAGAGACATTAGCCTTACAGGGGCAGTAATTTTCCCATAACTTTCCCATGCAAGTTAAAACTAAATAACATATTAAATGAAAGCAAAGTATAGGCAACATAAGACATCAAAACTCTAAATATTGGATATCGGTATTGTAAGTGTTTTAATTGTTTTATGTATTTGTATCAATTTTGGCTAAAAATAGACAGATAATAGAATAAACAGATCTTCAGCTGATGTTTTAAACTTTATGGTTTGAATAGAAATAGGAATAAACAATGAAAAGGGGAAAATAGCAACAAACTAAGAAGACTAGAGCAAACTCAAGTGTGAGAGTAAGTTCCCCTTGAGTTGTGTTTGCTGAAAATAGTTAATCAAGGTCAACTTTGAAAGCTCGGTGATTCTGAAGGCTTGTTCTTCAGAACGGGGGGCTTCTAGTGTCCACTTTAGATCAAGTCAGTTGTATTTTTATAGCCCATTGTCAGCTACAGAGGACTTCACACACACACACTCACATATACACTACCAGTCAAAAGTGTGGACACACCTTCTCATTTAATGTTTTTTCTTTATATTCAGATTCTCACTGAAGGCATCAAAACTATGAATGAACACATATGGAATTATGTAGTAGACAAAAAAGTGTGAAATAACTCACAACATGTTTTATATTTTAGATTCTTCAGAATAGCCGCCCTTTGCTTTCATTACTGCTTTGCACAGTCTTGGCATTCTCTCGATGAGCTTCATGAGGTCGTCATCTGAAACAGTTTTCCAACAGTCTTGAAGGAGTTCCCAGTGATGCTGAGCACTTGTTGGCGTTTTTCACTCTGCGGTCCATCTCAACCCAAACCATCTCAATTGGGTTTAGATAAGGTGAATGTGGAGGCCAGGCCGTCTGGTGCAGCACTCTTCTTCTTGGTCAAATAGCCCTTACACAGCCTGGAGGTGTGTTTGGGATCATTGTCCTGTTAAAAGATAAAAGATGGTCCACCAAAATGCAAACCAGAGGGGATCGCATGTCGCTACAGGATGCTGTGGTAGCCATGTTGGTTTAGTGTGTCTTCAGTTTTGAATAAATCCCCAACAGTGTCACTAGCAAAGCACCTCCACACCATCACACCTCCTCCTCCATGCTTCACGGTGGGAACCACCACAAAGACACTCCGGGTCTAACCAAAGAACTCAAATTTGGACTCATCAGACCAAAGATTTCCACGGGTCTAATGGCCATTACCTGTTTTGTTTTTTTTTTGGCCCAAACAAATCTCTTCTGCTTGTCGCTCTTCCTTAGTAGTGGTTTCTTAGTGGCTATTTGACCATAAAGGCCTGGTTCACGCAGTCTCCTCTGAACAGTTGAACTCTGTGTAGAATTTATCTGGACTTAAATCTGAGGTGCTTGCGATTTCTGAGGCTGGTGACTCGGATGAATTTATCCTCAGCAGCAGAGGTGACTCTTGGTCTTCCTTTCCTGGAGCGGTCCTCATGTGAGCCAGTTTCCTCGTAGCGCTTGATGGTTTTTGCGACTGCACTTGTGGGCACATTCAATGTATGAGCAATTTTCCGGACTGATTGACCTTCAGTTCTTAAAGTAATGGTGGACTGTCATTTCTCTTTACTTAGCTGATTGGTTCTTGCCATAATATGAATTCTAAAAGTTGTCAAATAGGGCTGTCAGCTGTGTACCAACCTGACTTCTGCACAAAACAACTGATGGTCCCAACCCCATTAAGAAGGGAAGAAATTCCACAAATGACTACATCATGAAGCTCGTTGAGAGAAGGTCAAGGGTTTGCAGTGCTGTCAACAAAGCAAAGGGTGGCTGCTCACAGGTTTCTAAACTATAAGACATGTTAGAGTTATTTAACCTTTTTTTCTTTGCTACACAACTCCATATATCTTGCTTCATATATTTGATGTCTTCAGTTTGTATCTACAATGCAGAAAGTACTAAAATAAAGAAAAAACATTAAATAGGAAGATGTGTCCAAACCTTGACTGGTGGTATATAACCGACAAGCAAAAAAATAATAATAATTTGATAAGTGCAAAAAACATACCCCTTGTATTTAACATGTGGGTAACATGACAGAGAGAGAGTGAGAGAAAGAGAGAGAGAGGCAGAGAGATATGACCAAAGAAAACTTGGGAATCATCAGAAACCCAGTATGAAAGTGTCGTAGAAACTGAACATCTGCGTGTATCTGCATATATAAATAATTTCTGTTGAAACTGCCAGCTAGTACATGCATACAGGGCTACTATAAAAAGCATAATTGCTTGCTTGAATTGGATTCAAGTGAGAACAATAGTTAAATGCAAGATAAAAGAAGTGTGACTTTAAGAGCATATATACAACTAGTCCATCCATCCATCCATCCATTCGCTTCCGCTTATCCTTTTCAGGGTCGCAGGGGGGGCTGGAGCCTATCCCAGCTGTCTTAGGGCGAGAGGCGGGGTACACCCTGGACAGGTCGCCAGTCTGTCGCAGGGCTAACACACATAGACAGACAACCAGTCGCACTCACAGTCACCCGCATTCACACCTATGGGCAATTTAGTGTTTCCAATTAACCTATCCCCTCAAAGTGTATGTCTTTGGACTGTGGGAGGAAGCCGGAGTACCCGGGGAGAACCCACGCAAACACGGGGAGAACATGCAAACTCCACACAGAAAGACCCCGGCCTGATGGTGGAATTGAACTCAGGACCACCGTGCTGCCCCTATACAACTAGTATCACGACAAAATGTGTAGACACACTGGTCCACCCTGTCCATCTGCATGAAATAGACATGCATGCAGAAGTTGCACTAAGCTGCAGTACTAGCAGAGGGAGATATTTTATTTCAATTCAACATGAAAATAATCACAGGAACCTGCAACTGCAATTTCTGCATGCAGTACTATTAGTAGTTTAGAACTCTTCTTAGATTGCTAACTACCTAATTTGAGTTAGTCTAACAAATAAACTTGCAGCAATAAACTCTGCGTGTAGTAAAGATGAAGGCATGAACAAGTTTGTCATAGCTGTGGAGGACAGGTTGTATTAAGACCACATTACTAAGATGAAAGAGGGCTGTGTTTTAAATTAGTGTGGGATTTGAAGCTTAATTCAGAGTTTTATCCTGTCAGTTAACTTGTGTAACTTGCGAATGAGCAGATTGAATTTGGTTTTAGTGCCAAATAGAAAAATTTCCATTTTGTCTTCATTAAGGTCTAAAAGAAATGCACTCATCCATTTGTTCAAGTCTGTTAAACACAAAGCTAGGGAAGCTCAGTACATCTTTGTCAAAAACTAGATCCAGGAATGCACTTCCCATAATGCAGCTCCTCACCTACACTCTATGTCACTGCCTTGGAAACTGGCTGAGAAATTTCTCAAGATAAGTAACAGAGCAGGTTACCTGGAGCCACAGATGCAGAAATATTGAACGGGATAAGGAATAATCATTTATTTTTCAAATCTGAACCCACCAGTTTGAAATGTCAATGTCATATTCACAAGAACATGTGGACTCAATAGCGAGACCCAAAGAGACCAATGCAAGCTTAACTCTTTTATTTACACAAGCGGCATTGCAGACAGGATTCAGGTAAGTAATCTCTGGTAAGTATTTTGCAGTACAAAAGATGGAACAGTGGAGTGCCAGAAAAGAAAGAACAGGTTAAAGGTGTTATCAGTGAATCAGAGGAATGAACTGTGCTCAGAGTATTTTTGGACTCAGTTCTTGTGTGGCTGTCTTTTCTGAGTTGAAGGTAAGGAAAGCAGGTGGAGAGTGGGCAGGCAGGTGAGTACTGACAAGGACTTACATGTCTTGGTTTGTAGGCAAATCCAAGTTAAGGCAGGGAGACTATGGGGGACTACCAGTACAAGGGTGACAACAATCTGGAAAAAAGAGCAAAGGTTTCAGCTGGGCTTTTATTCCAGAGGAGCGATGAAAAAATAGGAAGCAGGGATTCGCATCTGGGTCAGAAAGTTGGGCATCCTCGCCCAACATTGGAACAGGAAGCCAGGGCACTGCCCACACTCCACCTGAGTGCAGGAGAGAAAAAGAAATGAAAAGCTACTTAATACACACAAAGGTAAGCTAACATTTTTCAAAGCAACATGGAGAATTTTAATAGAATTTGCAACAGTAAATAGAGATGTGCAATCACCATCATGTTTACCAAACCGTTAACGGTCAAGTGATTATAGTTCTCAGCATGGTTAATTAGGAAATATGTTTTGTGCACTCTTAATTTATTATCTTCACAAGGAGCTCTAGTTTGTAGAAATAATTTTTAAATTTTCTTACATGCAGCTCCACCAAAGTGGACTCTCCAGAACTCTCTGAACATCTCAACAGGATATAAAGTAAATATTGATCAAAATGAGAATTATTAAAACCGCTAAAAGTCGCAGATTAACTATCCACATAGTGTAACTGTATTTATTTACAGTACATCCCAAGTGGGTGCCTTTTCTGCTTTAGTATTTCTACAACAACAACAAGAAAACGGACTGTAAACACATTTTAGTCAAGCTCCAACTTTCAATTAAGCTGCTAAAGGTTCTTCGTAGCACAGAGTAGTTTAATTACTTCATTCAGTTCAGTTATTGGACAGAATGTCCCCGACAATAGCAATAACAAACAAGCAAGCCAAAGCTGCTTTTTAGGGAAGGAAATTACTCGAAATACCCATGTAATCCTTTAAAGATTTTTAAACACCCACAAGTCAAGACAATATACAGTCAACAAAAGCAAACGCGCCAAATCAGCTGGTGAAGACGGCAAGTCTGGCACGTGGATTAGAGACATTGTTTTCCCGCTGCTGTTGTGTCTCTTTCTTCACCTTGTCTTCAAGAAGCCAGGCATTTAATACGCGGACGCCGGGGAGTTAAAAAAGAAAGAGGAAAAGCAAGAGAACAGAGCAAGTGAATGAAAGGCGGTTTATTGAATAACCAAAGCTCTCAGGTGCCATTCTCCCCTTGTGACTTAAGCTAATTCAATTCTCCCCCGTCCCATCAAGCCTCGTCTGGAAGTAGACGGCATCAAAGCTGAGCCGGAAAACACTAAATGATTGTAACTCAATTGTTGCCGGGCCATCATTGATTGTTTGCCCGGAAAGAAGTTGGAAGAGAGACAAGACACTTATTTTCTCCACCTCTCCCACCCTCGGTAATCACTTTTGGGATGGATGTGTGTGTATATGTGCATGTCTGCACCTGTTAAGAGGAAGAAGCTTCCATGCACTGAGCTTTAATCCCTGCTTGCAATGTATATGCAGCACGAACGAGGCACAAAGTGATTAGGAAGATAGACTTGCACGGAAATCAAATAGTGCTCTGTGGTCACACATGTAAGCAGATGGACTTTTAATTTAAGTGCTTACAGCGCAGGTCATCTCGAATCTACTTGCACAGTCCAACACCTCCACTGACACTGACAGCAAGGCACATAAAAGTGAAAATCCTTGATTCACAGTGGTTACGTTGTTCCTTCGATAACGGGGTTTTGTGTCATAGTCTTCAAAAAACACTTCAAATCAAGTCCAAACCAAACAGAAAAATGTGTAGTAGTAATACCAGATGAATTGCACTCGGTGAACAAGGGGAGCTCTGCTGAGTTTATAGACATAAAGATAGACAAAAAGTTTAGTGTAAAGGCAGGGATATTCAGACTGTATGATGTCCACTAAAGTTGAAAAAAAAACTGTTTAACTGTACAGCTGACGTCTTGGCAACTAGCCATTTTCTTCAGAAAGTCAGAGTTGCCCTTACTTGGTACAGAAGGTCTAAGAAAATATGCATTATGCGTAAGGCAGGATCCAATATCTGGAGGGTTGACCCTTCGGATGGATAGTTGCATGCTGTAAACAGTAATAAATCACTCCAATTTCAGTGAACCGCAAATGTATGCACTGAAAGACCTCCAGATTGTAATATAAGGTGAAACCATCCCAACCAAATAAGATAAACTTCACTGGCAACGAAGGGATCGAAAACAAAGCATTTTTATCTTTCTCAAGTTGACTTGAGACCTGCCCAGCAGGAGGGCAAGGAGGCAACTGCTATAAAAAGCTTTCTCACCTGTAATAAGAAGTGTGACACAGCTGAGGAAAACAACTGATTGACCTGAAATGATTTTTAAAAAATAAAGGTTAAAAAAAAGCAGCATTACAGAAGAAAAAAGAGATGTCAGTGCCACCGGAGGGAGGCAGAGTAGCACTTGGGTGTCATCCATAGATGGACAAATAGCAGCAATTATTGACTAGACATCTCAGAATGGCATCATGCCTGAGGGGAGTTTCTGAGACAGCATCAGCCACAGAGCATGTTGATATGATGCCAAAATTTGTGTTAAAACTGAATGTCTTTAACGTGTCTTCCAAGTTTGCTCACCACTTTGAACCGCACCGTCTACAGTGTGCGGGCGACTGGTCCTTCGTGATTAATTACTAAATAAGCAAGATGAGATCATCAGGAGCACTCAGCTGACTGATATACTGGGAAAGTGAAAGTTCTGCTGTTGGTCAGATGCTTTTTGATTTGAATTTCATAAATCATTTCAATATAGCAATGGCACAGCAACAACAGCGGGAGCAGTGCCGCCTTTCTTTGTAGTTAATAACAAAGTATAAACAGCAGTGTAGTTGTTTCCTATCCTTCCTGTTGTTCTTCGCTCACTGAACTAAGGACAACTAAGGGGTGGGTGTGTTAATGGCTTAAGGACAAACTAAGGGCTCTCCACTTACAATTATAATCATAATTCCCGATTATTTTTTATTATTATTCCTAGAGTCATGCACTGGTTTTAGATAAGACCACAGCAGCACTGGAGAAACATCAAGTACAAGCCAATAACTCCTTTAAAACATGCTCGCCCTCAATCAGTCTTTATTAAGACGATGTTGACGATCAATATTCATTGTGTTGACAATGGTGTTTGAGGTGGAGAGGCATCATTTCTGCACAGATGTGAATGAACACATGGTTAATGAACAAACTGGCACTATCCATAGAACTAGACAGGGGTGACCTTGTTTTTCCTGGTGGGGTAAATCCCCGAGGAGTGTTGCTTTAATGAGCGCAGTTCTATGTGCAAAGTAAATAAAAACAGAGCGTGGGGCATTGTAAATTCTTTAAACGTTATGTTTTATTTAAAACGTCTAAAAACAGCATATGAAATCTTGACGCTCAGAAAGGTTATTGTGCTTTTTTTGAAAAATATAGCAAAGGAAGTTTGGTATCACGGACGATTCAAACCAAATGTTTGCGAACTGAACAACCCAGTTGGTTTACTTCAAAGGCACGATACTTACAAATTCTTGCTTGATATAAAATTTCATCTATTTAACTGTTTGGGTTTCTGTATCTTGTGTTTTGTTTGAGCCACATCTTCATTTTAGCACATTTGAAATACTTTAGCTTTCTTTTCTCGAAAATACACCATCTACATGGCAGCATATGAAGCTGTAAAACCCACATGTGTATCATTCAGCATTGATGATTTTTTTCACAGATGTACAAGTCATCAGGTGAATTTAAAATTCCCCACGTGTGGGACTAATAAAGTTTATCTTATCTTATCATTTTGAACTGTGTGCCTTTAACACAGTGTATGGTCCATCAGTTCTTTAGACCAGTGGATGGGTCGAGCATTCTCAAGAAT
>VOQK01028780.1:0-16137 GCA_015052645.1 Benitochromis conjunctus | reverse complement strand
GGTGATGTGGGTTGTTCATGATGGATGTCAGCTTTACTAACATCCTCCTCTCGCCCACCACCTCCACAGACTCCAGAGGACATCCCAGCACAGAGCTAGACCTCCGCACCAGTTTGTCTGTCAATTCAATTCCATTTTATTTATATAGCGCCAAATCACAACAATAGTCACCTCAAGGCGCTTTACATTGTAAGGTAGACCCTACAATAATACATACAGTGAAAAACCCAACAATCATATGACCCCCTATGAGCAAGCACTTTGGCGACAGTGGGAAGGAAAAACTCCCTTTTAACAGGAAGAAACCTTCAGCAGAACCAGGCTCAGGGAGGGGCGGCCATCTGCTGCGACCGGTTGGGGTGAAAGAAGGAAGACAGGATAAAGACATGCTGTGGAAGAGAGCCAGTCCTGCTCCTGTCCCTGTCCGTGCATCCGCTCCCCCAGCAGGCCACTGCATAGAAAAAGGCAGATGCTACCACAGTGTCATAGAAAGTCCTTACAGAGTCCTGCAGACTGCAGAGGACCTCAGTCTCCTCAGCAGGTGGAGTCGACTCCGGCCCTTCTTATACAGGATGCCTGTATTTGGAGTCCAGTCTATTTTATTGTTGAGATGAACACCCAGGTACTTGTAAGACTCCACTATCTTAATGTCTTTTCCTTGGATGTTCACCAGTGTTGTACGGGGTGACCAGCCGACAAAGTCACCGATGAGCCTCCTGTATTCCTGATCGTTTCCGTCTGATACGCATCCGATGATGGCTGAGATCATCTGAGAACTTCTGTAGGTGGCAATGGTCCGAATTATAACAGAAGTCAGAAGCATACAGGCTGAACAGAAAGGGCGAGAGAACCGTGCTATCATGACACAGCTGTGTGGCAGGCAGGATGTAGGACCCAAACGCAAGACACTCAGATGGAGGAAATAAACTTAAACAGCCTGCTTTATGTGCAAGACTGTACAAAAAATAAACACGTAAAAAACAAACTTAAACTAGAAACTGGAAACTAATGCTAGACACGAGGAAACATGGAAGCGAGAGACTAAAGACAAGGATCACAGGGAGCACGGAGAGAAACACACAGCATGAAGAGGATACGACGCGACACTGACAGAGAGAAACACAGGGCTAAAACAGACAAACCAGGAAATGAGACACATGAGGGAAACACAGCTGGGAGCAATCAACATGACGAGACCAGGGACCACATAAGACAAGGGACCGTCAAAGTAAAACAGGAAGAATAACACAGACACGGACTTGACACTGAACAAAGGGAACATGGAGCACAGAGATAGGAGTGACATAAGACACGCCTGACCGACGGACAGGATAAATAATAATAGAAAAATCTAAACACTGGGTCACTGACCCAGGGCCGTGACACGTGCCCTGTGGCGCCCCCGTGCTGCAGATCACCACCTCGGGCACACTAATTAGACGGTTGGTGTTGATACTAAACCCCACGTTGCTCTCTAATGCACCTATTGAAGAGAGTTCCGGGCATGTCCCACCGGGAGGAGGCCCCGGGGCAGACCCAGGATACGCTGGAGAGATTATATCTCTCAGCTGGCCTGGGAACGCCTTGGTGTTCCCCCGGACAAGCTGGAGGAGGTGACTGGGGAGAGGGAGGTCTGGGCTTCTCTGCTTGGGCTGCTGCCCCCGCGACCCGGCCCCGGATAAGTGGAGGAAGATGAATGGACTGAAGGATTGCTCAAACATTATACATTTTATACTATACATTAGCTAATACTCAATCATTTATAGAGCGTTTTTCCCTGGTATGTTACTTATAAATATAGATATGAAGTGCTTTGTCTTGCCTAAGCTTAATCAGCTGGTATTTAACATGTTTGACGACAGTATTTTTATACTTTATAAATGATGGATTAACTAGTTTGTGCTGTCCTGCTTGTTTTCTGTTTTCCTTTTGTTCTTGCTTTTCGGTCGCTCTCTTTTCTGTTGCTGTATGTGTGTTGTTGGCATGTTGTTTACCTTTTCTCTGAGGCGGCACATACTGGTTTGTCCACCTCCCTGCCAGTCACTCACCTGTCAACAGTTTGCTGATATACTCACCTGCAGCTTATCAGAGGATCAAATTGGTTACTTAAGTCTGAAGCAGTCACTCAGTCGGCGCCAGGTTGTTGTGTCAGCCAGGTGACGTGCTCGGCCTCAGTCCTGTCATGTTTTTCCATTTGTCTTGGCTTGGCATAACCTTTGCTACTGTGCAAACTGCAACTGGAATCCCCTGAGCTTAAGGGACTGTGAGTTTTTGTGTGTGCCCTTTGACTGCCTGCCATACCTCTACTAGTTCACCTGCAAATTCTTCATATCACCAGTAGTGCCAGTTCTGTTTTATCAGATTCATTCTGAGTGGGCTCAGAGGCCTTCACCGGCGAAGTGGAAAAAGCCCAAGGCAAAACATATGCCTCCAATTTTCCTAAGATCACATACATGACAAATCTCATCAGAGGCAGAGTGTTGCTGTGGGCACAGGTAGTCATAAATTAAAGTGAAAATTTATGCTGTGCTGAGTTTATCAATAAATTTAGGTGTGCGTTTGTGAAAGGGACCAGCTCCAATGCCGCAGCACTCTGCATGTTTAATTTTAAACAAGGAAAGCATAGTGTAGCAGACTATTCTGGCTGCACAGGCGCTTTGCAGCGTATACCTCCATGGCTTCAGTGACTGCATGACAAGTGATTTGGCTGCTATAGATTTACCTCTGGCCCTTATCAGTGTGTTTCAATGTATATTAAGCTTAATGATCACCTAAGAGAAAACAGACATTGCAAAATTGCCAGTGTTATATTGACACTAGAAAAGTGTCTATATGTGTCCACTCGTTTGAGTGTTAAATTACCACTGTTGTAAGCTAGTCAGCGTTAAAGATTAACAATGACTAACACCGAGCAGTGCTAATTTTCTAACACTGGAAAATAACTAAAAATGCTAGTAATTTTTCACTAATACAGATGGGCTCCATGCAATGACATGACCATTAGCCATGTTACATTTAACAGGTGGTCAGGCTGCATCCACGGTACACACTCAGCTGTTTAGCGCTCCATTTCCCTTCATATTCTTCATACGTGTTGGACAGAGCGTATGACAGAACATGTAGACACACAATACATGCTGTGGACATTCCATACATCCCCCCCACCAACCTGAAATGTGTCCTGTGAGCTGCTAACCGCTCCGCCTGACCAGACAGATGCAGGGCGAGGAGTAGTAGAAGGAAGAGTGGGCCTTTTAAAAGGACTATGTGGCCTTTTAAAGGACCTTTGCCTCACAGCCCTGACCCTCTGCATAAGCTGCTTCACAACAGATAGACATCCTGTTGCCATGCACCATCAAATCTGATGCCACGGTGAAAATGTGTGTACTGTACATTTGTGTGCTGCAAATTAAGGTTTTTATTGTACTAAGATGGGGAAAGGTTTTCTGACAGTTAAATAGACAGTGTATGTCATCACAGAGTGAGGTTTACTTCCACAGCCTGTAAAACCATTATATACACAATCACCTACACATGTTTAAACATTTTCCTCTTCGTGTATAACATATGTATCATATATGTATACAAACATGTTGTGCACATATCAATGGTCTGAAAACGAAAAACTATTCAGCAGCTGGCAGTACAGAAGACAGAGAAGGAGGGTTAGGGTAAATAAATATAAGATAGCATAGATAAATGGACGAGTTTGGAGGAGGTCTGATGAGTCTTGGTTTCTGCAATGTTCAGATGATAGTCTTAATTTGGCGAAACATGAAACAACATGAAAGCATGGATCCATCCTGCCTTGTATCTATGATTCTGGCTGATGGCGGTGGTGTTATGATTTGGGGGATATTTACTTGGGTCCTTTAGAGCCAACAGCGCATTACTTAGGTATTGGTTAAATGGTGTTTAAATACATAATACTGTAGCATTTAAACTTCCCTTCATGAGGGAAGAATACCCATGTATTCTTTTCTATCCCTTTATGACCACAGTATACCCATCTTCTGGTAAACTGGCTGATTCTTATATAGCTTTTCTACTTTCTTAGAGCACTAAAAGCCATTTTATACAACATGCCTCATTCACACAAGCACCTTCTTTATGCTTAAGTTCACACAGTTCATACTCTGATTGATGCATCTTGGCTAATTTCATGCCCAGGGATGCCAGGGATCAAACCACCAACCTTCCAATCAGTAGATGACCTGCTCTACCTCCTGAGTTACAGCCACCCTTCTGATGGCTTTCAGCAGAATAACACACCATGTCACAAAGTTAGTAAGATGATCTCAGACTGTTTTATTGAGCATGACAGTGAGTTAAATCTACTTAAGGCAACCTTTGTTGTGATTTGGCATTATATAAATAAAACTGAATTAAACTGAGTTGAATTACTCAGATGGCCTCTGAGTAATTCATCCGACATTAATCCAATAGAGTACCTTTGGGATGTGGTGAAACAGCAGATTTGCAACATGTGCAGCCGACAAAACTGCTACAACTACGTATTGCAGTTGGTGAAATATCAGTATTTCAATGCAAAAGAGGGTCAAAGCCCAATTCCTGTTTTTGATTATGTGGCAGAAAAGCTGAAAATTCAACTACATTCAAAAGATTGTCCATTCCTGGAAAATCCTCATGTTTTTCACAAAATGGTCATTATAGAGATTTTGAATCGTATGTGATAATAACATGTTCAAATGTGCCATGTTCATACACTGTGTTGTTTCTCTATAACAGAAACGGAAAATGCAACGTTATCAAGACCCACAGAGATGCAATCACCCCAATAATGCAAAGCTGTCTTTTGTTTACACAGCATAGTATCTGCACTGGGTCTGTGTGCTGTTTGTTGGGTTTATTGTACTCCTAGCTTTGAGACCCCAAAACAGTCAAATTGGAACCGTAAAAGCGAAGCAGTGAATAAAAATATGCTGATAAGCTTTGTGCACTGAGCCAAACGTAAGAGTTATAACTCTCTGTGAATTAGCTGTTGATTGACACCGTGCATGTAAATGTGCTAAATGTGCGAAGTACTGTTATATCTAAACAGAAAATATGCATTTGTGTCATAGATGCACAGCTAAATACATACAGAAAAATACAAGTTCACCGCAAAACACTGTCTGTTGTCCTGCACTCTGGGAACATCTGAAGGGACATCATACTGAAGCCACTACATTAATCAAATCTAAAAATGACCCTGTAGGCCCTTCCCTTTGTTTTGACTTCAACTTACAGTGTTACTTCTTTCTTTGTGTACATATATGTATTTATTTATTAACAAACACATCTGCAGTGCATAAATTCATTGCAGATTCAACAGACGGGACAATGATTCCATGTAGATGCATGGATTAGATTGCGTTTGGGATTTTAGGACGCCATCAGAACCCCCTGCTGTGTTTCTCATCCAAACTCATTTGGATGTGTGACTGGGAACGAATCAAGGAGAATTACTTCCACTCAGCTGAAAAGGTATCTCACAAATACAACCACATACCACATCATCTTTCATGGTTTTTTTTAGGATTTTCTTTCAGGTGAAAAAGCACTGCTTCATGAATAAAGTAAATGTTCTCTGGTACATTAAAAAGCATATTTTGGGCTGTTTGTCTTGTCTTTAAAGATAATGTAACCCACACTCTACCCTGAGGGAGTCATTAACCTTGATCTTGGCCATGATTATCAAAATAATTAGTTCTTGTGAGCTGGTGCGCAATTTAGTATCAGATATCACAAATAATTTATGATAGCTTGAAGCTTTTATTGGATTGAACTATAACTGTGATCGATCACAAAGGTGCAGGTTTGGTAAAAAGAAGCTGTTGAAAAGACTAGATTTAGCTGATGCCAGAACAAAAGATAAGGAAATGTAGAGATTTTGATCCTTCGAGTCATGCCTATGAAATTAAGTTAAAAAAATTAAATGATGGAAGGTAAGAAAGACAGCTGGAATACAATATTATGTGTCTAAACTGGAACCATTTTTAAAAACATCAACATCACTTTAAAAGCTTTGAAAGTTATGTAGATTATACCAACAGCACTTGGGCATCAAGACTTGTACGACATTAAAGGCAATATATTGGGATTGAATAAGTGGAAGACAATGGATGGATGGATGTTTCCAATTTAATTAGCAGGAAAAAACATATCTGATAAATTACAGTGTAAATTAGATTTATCAGGGTTAATATCCTAGCACGCAATCAGAGGGAATCATGTGGAAACAGCCAAAAAGGCTGTTTGCCGTTCACTATGAGATTTTATGGAGCAGAAAACTGCTACAACTGTAAGGAAAGAGATTGCCTTCATTTTGGTATTACTATATGGACAAAAGAATTAGACTACATCTGTCTTTTTTGTCTACTGCACATGCTGATGTAGCATTCTAAATTGTAAATTGTATAAATATGTACATCGCCAACACTCTGGTGACTCAGTAACTGCAGTTCCAAACCTAATTGGCAGAGATGTCATTAATGTCAGAAGAAAAACTGTATACTGGGAGTTTCATGGTGTGGCTTTCCATGGCTGAGGAGCTCCTATAGATGTATAGATGTAGGTGGCCCAGTACTTTTGTTCATATATGTTTTAATTAATGGTCTAACTGAGCAAGCAATTCTTGCCTTGCTTGTTTTAGCAGATTGCCCATAGTAATAGTGTTGTAATCGAACATTCCTGGTCAGTCTCCAGATTCTGTTACTGTTAACGTGCCTCTTATGGAAGTAGGGGCAAAAGGAAATGAGGTTTAAGTGAACTCCCTGTAGGTAGCTGTCCACTACAGTTCCTTATGAACTACATATCATCTGTGACCTTTTTGTAATCTGTTTACTTTCCTTGAGCCAATAAGAAGTGGTAGACAGTCTGTGTAGGTCATCTTGAATCAAGCTCTGTGTTTATTAGGTTTTAAGGAATTTGTGATGAGAACAAAGTTGCAAAGACATGGTTTCTGACAAAAAAAGGTTGCATTGCTATTATGCTACATGTGACAAAGAAAAGACTAGCAGCTTTTCTCAAAGGTAGCAGATTCGGCCTTATCTTTAGGTTTATTTTGCTGTTTCAGCTTTTCCTTGTACCTGTGCATTCTTTTTTGTGTCAATGTAGAACGTAGTTGAGAGACAATGCAAACAAAATTATTGATGTGATTGCTTCTTTACAATCTCAAGTTCACTGAAACAGTTAAAGGTACCAGGCTAAGCTAACTACAGTCTGAAATTTGCTAATATGAGTACTTTTCAACAAGTCATTAAAACATTTTAAGTTACAAGTAACTTAGAAACCAACCAACATACCAACTTTCATGTTTTTAGGATATTATTCCTTCTTTTGTTAGTGACACGATAGTAATCCTTTTATTTATTTTTTGTCACTTTTGCTGGTTGTCTCTTTATCTTTCCACCACATATCCTATAAAACAATGTGTGTTATTCAGTTCTATGAAAGTATTCGTCAATACATATTAAGCCTTATTAAGATCACCACCATACTTCTCATCCCAGTTATGATTTATTACATCTTTGTTTTGGTATCTAAATTATTTATAGAATCACTCACACACATCAGATGAAAATTTAACTTTATTTTTTCACTTCAATTCAATTTTATTTATATAGCACCAAATTACAACAACAGTCACCTCCAAGTGCTTAAAAAAAGAAAACTAGTAAATGTAAATGAACAAATGAGCCGCTTCATCGCAAACTCCAAAAGAAAGTAAATGAGACCGTTTCCCCTATAAAGAAGTCCTGCTTTAAAAGTCAGTCTCATGGCCAAGTTATCAAATGAAAGATAGATTTCCACATTGATTTGAACTCTTTAAAAATTGAGTTGTATTAAGTGATTTATATAGTTCTTTTTATAAGACATAAAGTTATCTGGAAATACCTTGAGTGCTGACCTTGGACTTATACAGGGGATGTGCAGATCAATAGAACTGATCAATTAAATAACTAAATACATGTTTTGCTCTGTGGTGCAGTCTTGTGTCCTGCAGTCTCACTTTAGTTCGGAAAATCACCCACCACCTTGTTGCTGTCACAAACATACACAAGCAAGGTGAAGTAGGTAGCACTTTATAATACAACCTGCGACTAAGCAGTAGGTACCGTTGAAATTACAGTGTAACTGTACAAGCCAACAAATACTTAAAGGTGGTTATACTAGAATAACATTTTTACAGGTAACAATGAAGCAATTACACTTTAATTAATTTTAACTATGCCGCAATTAAATTTTATTATACTTTAAGTAATTTGAAATACAGTGTAAGTTAATTAAATTACTAGGTAATTTCATAGAACTTTCAAGAAAAACAAACTTTATTTGGAAATCTTACAACAGAAGTACCATGAACTTTTTGGGGTGTAGGCCGTGTTAGGCAGCCACTTAATCTTAAAAGGAAAAGAGACACAAATTGCACTGTAAGTAATTTTAAGTAAAGCATAAGTAATCGTAATTACACTGTAAGCAATTTAAAGTACAACATTAGTAAATTTTCTTACTGGGTAATTTCATGGTAATTTCAGGAAAAACAACCAACATTTCCACATCTTACACTGTAAGTACCCTGTACAGGTCATATTATGGAGTGACTCAACCTTGCCTAATGTCCAAGTATTTTATAGGAAAGGACACTAACCACCACTCAGCATCCAAATTCTCTTTGCTGTCCTCCAGGGTGTTGGAAATAATTACGCAGATGCGTTTAGTTGTCTGTCAGTTGTTTGGTGTAATTTGAGGTTCAAAAAGTCTCCAGCATCTGACGTCACCAACAACATTTCCATTTCTCAAAAAATAGATGAATCAATTTCCCTTCCTATTGTAGAATAGGAGGTGGATCTATCAGTTTGGTTAGACCACAACTTCTGGGCTCAGACATGTTTAAAAACATTTTAAATGACTAGAAACCCCAATCTACACTTAAAATATAAAATACAATTAGATAATAATAATACAATAGCGTGCACTATACAGGTCAATGGATGTTCAGGATGAGCTTTGCTTCATCTAACACCTGCTGACACTACCAAGGCAATACATCTGATAACGAAGTTGGAAGTGAGAGGTTTGAGCAGCAGTGTAGCATTCATGCTGTGAAAGAGCACAACAGATGTAATGTTGGTTTTGGTGGAGAAGTATTGAGAAGGCCAAGAGTTGCACTGTGTCTTTGTGGATCTAGAGAATGGCTGGTGCATGAGGTGGTGAATGGTGGTGTATGAGGAAAGCAGGACTGAAGGATGGGTTCAGGATGGGTTGAGGTGGGATTACAGAAATCATCATGTTTGCAGTGGTGATGGACAGGCTGGCAGATGAGATCAGGCAGATGTCTCAGTGGACTATGTTTGCCAAGGACATTGTGATCTGGAGTGAGAGTAGGGAGCAGGTAGATGGAAGAGAACCCCTGTCTTTCATTCCTCTTTTCTGAAGAAAAGAGGAATGAAAGACGGAATATATGTGGATAAAGGAGTGGAGAAACTTGTCCCATGAGGTGTGCTTATCACTTACATTCTACACCTACACTCACTACCTTTGTCATCCTTTGAAGTCCAGAAATGACAGGACTGCAGCCGATGTGATGTGGTCTTTCAAAGTGTTCATGGCTCTTTGGCAGCAGTCGTCCCAGAGGAAAGCATTGTCCTTTCTAGTGATGGCATGAAGAAGTTCAGCATGGCAGGCATAATCCTGAATGACGAGGGGATAATAGCCAGTCAGGCCGAGGAACTGACGGACGTGCTTCACCAAGGTTGGGGTATTGAACTCCTTAACTGCCTTTACTTTGTCCGGATCAGGTTTAACACTTGATGATGTGATGCAATACCCGAGGAAGGTGAATTCATCAAGGCAGAATTGGCAATTTTTGAGCTTCAAGGACAAGCCAGCAGCCTGGAGTCTGTCCAGGTTCCTTAAGATCCATTAAGTGCTGTTCAAAGGTAGGTGAGACGATGACAATGTCATCCAGGTAGACTGCGCATGTTTTGTAAATAAGGCCAGCAAGCACTGACTTCATGAGTCTCAGAAAAGTTGCAGGTGCATTGCAGAGCCCAAAGAGTAGCACCTGAAACTGGAAGAGACCACAGTGAGAGATGAAGGCAGTTTTAGGCTTGAAGTCCTCTGCCACCCCAATTTACCAATAGCCTTGTTCTAAGTCCAATGTTGAGACAAACTTTCCCCTTCCCAGAAAGTCCAAAAACTCATCTACACAAGCAAGGAATAAGAGTCTTTTTGGGTCACATGGTTGAGCCCTCAAAAGTCCACACAAAACCTTGGTTCAGCAGCTGCTCTATTGAGAATGACTACAGGAGTGGCCCAAGGGATTTTGGAAGGTTTTATGATGCTGTCCTTCAACATTTGATGCACCTGTTATTCAATCACATTTCTTAGCGGGTGACGTGTGATCGGGTGGGGGGTTTAACAGGCTTTGCAGTGCCAGTCTCTATGATATGTTAGATGAGAGCAGTTCGACCAAGACGACCATCAAACATAGAGCTAAATTTGCTGAGCAGATTGAGTAAAGCATCCTTGTGGTTCTCCGAGAGGCTTGTTTCAGACAGTTTAGCTGTTAAGTCTGAGTGAATCAATTCCAATGACATCAATGTTTCAGCTGAATGTGAGCGATCATTTTGAAGGTCTTCTTCATTGTCTGCAGGTGGGCAGGGGATGTCGTCAATATAGACTGTTCCTGTAGGAATGTGAATAGACAGAGAAGCTCTTGCCAAAAAATCAATACCCAGAATGAAAGGAGAAGCCAAATCTGGTATTATTGCAAAACGCTGGTAAAAGTTCTTGTTCATAAATTCAATATTGAGCCAGGCGACACCCTCAGGGACGCAGGGAGCATTATTGGCGAGGTTACTTCATGACCATTCCACTCACTTGTGTTTTAAGGGTAGGAGTCATTCACTGAATGAGATCCGCTCTTACAGCTGAGAGGAAAGCACCCATGTCGAGGGTAGCATCTATGGATGAAGCATTGAAGTTCACTTTTGTTCTTAGTGGGGTATTCCAACGGAAAAATTGTCTTCCAAGAGTATATTCACCCTGCAGTGAATGGTGTGTGTGAGGCTCTTTTTTTGTTTTTTGTTTCTTTTGCCTGTCCCGTTTGGATCTTTAGCTATCAGAATTATTGTCTGAAGGCCAAGACTGATTAGTGTGAGAGACCCCGCTATTGTGGATTACCTGCTGAACTGAGTTTGTGTTTGTGTTTCACCAGGAGTCGGGAGCAGAGAGCGTCTTCACTGGAGCAGAGTCACGGATTGGATTTGGGGTTTTGGAGTTGTCACGTTTCACTGTTATGGACACTGCTGCACTATTTGGGATTCGGGGAGGAATCGCCAGTGCCTGGGAGAGGAGACTGTATTGTTTGTATTGCTTTCATTGTAAATAAATCTCACTGCTCACTGAAAGAGTTCTGCATCCTCTGGGCCCTACTTTTCCACAACTCCACGGTCTGCCATCGTAGACCGTGACAGAAGAATCCTGCCAGACATGGGGCCAGCAGACTCTTGTGTCGGCTCAGAGGAGGAGTGGCTTGTTCGGCTCTGGCGTTACTGCGAACGCGTACTCCAGGCCGCGAGTCCTCACCAGTGACACACTCAAGGGGCATTTTTTGACGAATTCCTGTCGTCTGCTACCTATCCGGTGAGTTTTTTGGACATTAAAACACTTACATACATAATCAGAGAGTTAAGAGAGCAATCCCTCTTTGAACTTTTTGGTTTTGGCTGTCCGGGAAAAGAGGATTCGGCTGCACTTTTGAGAGCTCTCATTTCCTGGATCTCTCTACACCTACAGGTTAGTGTCCCTGCTTCACCATGTGCGGCTGCTACATGTTTGTCCTATCCACCACCTGCAGCTGCGGCACTGCCCGACCCGCCGGAGATTTTGCCCGGCCCGTCTGAGCCGTCCCGGGGATGGAAGCGACGGTTGCGCCGCCAGTGCATCACCCCACAGCTGGATCATGGAGCTTCAGAACGGCCGGCTGTGGTGAGTACTAAGGACACTAGTTCCTCTTTGAACTGTAAGACTGTTTATCCTGGAACAATACGTTCTATAAGGAGTGGTTGGCTCCGTTTTTCCTCCAAAGCGGAGGTAAACACTTCGCGGTCTATGGAGACCTGCTTGTTATCAGCCCAGCCACACAGTTAGTTAGCTGCTGCAGCTCTGTCATCAGACACACCACCAGCTCATCCATCACTGTCACCCACTCCATTTAAGCAGAGAGACAATTTCATTAACACTGTGCCTCATAAGCTGATCCTGGTAGAGACAGTAACTCTCCCCATGGCCTCCCCAGAGTCTGAGCTGCAGCCATCAGCCAACTCTGGATCCCTGGAGGCTAAGGAGCCAGCCAAGGACTACACCTCGCTGTCGCTGCCCGAGCTGAGCCAATGCCCGGAGCAGCTTCAGTCCGTTTCGCCTCAGCCAGAGGACTCTACACCCACTCACCTGCCTGCAGCTGCTGGGCCAGCATCCTCTCCACCATCTGCAGCCGTGGCGTCGCCAGGGGACCCGCTCAGGCCGAGCCGGAGATCTGCGCGCCACCAGAGGGACCCGCTGTGCCCGAGCCAGAGGTCAGCGCGCTGCCAGGGGGACCCTCTCAGGCCGAGCCAGAGGTCAGCACGCCACCAGAGGGACCCGCTGTGCCCGAGCCAGAGGTCAGTATGCCGCCAGAGGGACCCGCTCTGCCCGAGCCAGAGGTCAGCGCGCCGGCTGATCTCGCCTCATCTCAGCCAGAGGACGCCGTGCCTTGTGAGCTTGCTTTCATCTTCGCTGGAGGGTCCGAGGAGCCGCTTCAGCCACCGCCTGCAGCGCCATTATTGCCACCTGCAGCGCCATCACCGCCATCATCGGTGAAAGACTTCTGCATTCCATGGGCCCTACTTTTCCACAACTCCACGGTCTGCCATCGTAGACCGTGACAGACAGTTTGAGGAGGTCTTTGGATACTTGCTCACAAATTAAAAGACATTTGTCAAATTGAAAAGATAAAAACAACTTGCAAATCCCATTGTGTTTCTGAGTGTAAGTATTGTTTTGTATTGTGATGTACTGTTAAAGCTAAAAAAAAAATTAATGAAAACAACTCCCCCTGTCTCCATTATTATAGGCTCAGATGAGCCTATGCCCTCCAAAGTTTTATTGAATGTATTAATGTATCATTTCAAATATGAAATGTAGAAAAGTACTTATTACTGTGTCATTTTTAAATTTAATATTGTGAATTTTCATGTTCACAGGCAGTTTCAAACAAGCCGAAACAGGGTTAATCATGAAATCAATGATTAACCATGCCTCTAAAGCACGGGTGCCAAACTCCAGTCCGTGAGGGCCGGTGTCCTGAAACGTTTACATGGGTCCCTGCTGCAACACACCTGAATAAATACAGTATAAACATTTCAATAGTGAAACATCCATTATGCACAAAATTACTTAATTAGTAATTATTTAGTAATTACGTACTCTGCACTGAATTATTCAATACTTAAAATTATTTACAGTAGATCTTGTGTCTCCTTGCCTGTAAAATACCTGGATGTTAGACATGATTAAGTCAGTCCATAATATAAAAGTTCAGCGTACGTATGATATAAAATGTGGAAATAATGTTGGTTTTTCCTGAAATTTTTATGAAATTACCCAGTAATTAAAATTACTTACAGTATACTTAAAATTACCTAACCAGTTAAAATCAATTATGTTTTAATTAAAATAACTTAATAACGGTATTTTTTTCTTCTTTCCTGTAAAATACCTGGACTCTAGGCGAGATTTAGTGACTCTAAAGTATGTGATGTCCTGTTATTAACATGTTACTGTAATGAGTATTTTTCACTACATTATCTTTTCTCAGAATCATTACTTGAGTGCTTCCATATGATGATAATCTAGTGAACTTGATCAATTGATCATCAGCAGGTGAACGCCTGCTGAAATCTGGGCATTACAATAGGCAGGTAAGAAACTCTTTAGAGTCTCCCAACAACAAGACTCTGAGCCAGATTTCACTAACTCAGCTGCTTCCTTAAAGCTGCCCAAATGAGATCATCAGGAGCAGGTGTGCGATTGCCCCCAGGTGTGTGAGCAGGAAGGGAAACCGCTGAGATCCCGACAATGCACATTTGCCTACGCATCGAGACGCACACACACACAAAATCCAAGAAATGGGAGAGTGAAAGACAAAACACAGCCAAAATGGTAAGTCGACCAGCAAGAAATGAGGGACCATAACAGTACCCCACCCTTAACAGGAGCCTCCCAGCAATCTACCAAACTTGTCAGGGTGCCTATGGTGAAATTCTTTCAAGATACGAGAATGGCAGATCAAGGCAGCCAAGAACACTTTTCCAGGTTATAACCTTCCCAGTCCAACAAGTACTGAAAGCTCTCCCACGGCACTATGGTGTACATTAGTTCACCTTTAATGTCCAGGCAGGTGGAAGGGGCCTGTACAGAAGGGACAATAGACTGGTCTGGAGGAAAGTAATGTGGTAACATCTGGACTGATGTGTTTACTGTCAGCATTTTAATCACAAGTTTAAAGGCTGTAGGTTGCAGTGATTGCTCTAACACTGTATAAATGTAGCAGGGCTCAGTGCTGGTTCTAACAGTCTGAGCCGCTTCAAGCTTTATTTGTAAAGAGCACAGTAGCTTACAAAAAACGTAGCTAGCTAGTACAGCTGGGATGTAATATTTTCATAAGTTATGATGATCTTAAAATAATGGGGCTACAAGCGATGATGCTAGTGTTAGACATGTTAGCACATTACCTTCAACGGGTGGTCAGGCAGAGTCCACAGGCTCACACTTGGTAGGTTCAACACTCCGTTTCACTGTAGGGTCCCTTCATTCTTCACATATCTGTGTCGGGCTGAATGGCCTTTGTGCCAGCACACACACTTCTTAGCAGTGCAAAGCTATGAGCACAAACACAAGTGTATAAAAATCCAGGCAGCCAGCCTGTGTCTGTCCAACCAATCAGGGAGCTCCTTTATTCGTGCCACGTGGCTAATTTGCATTGCAGCAGGATTTTGAAAATGAGATAGCTAATCCAGTAGTTAATCCCAAAGCTAATCCAATTCATTTTTGATTTGAAGCAGTTATTGTTGGATTAATAATTCATTTTGAAAAATTGATTTTAAAATAGTATTTTAATTTTAAATTGAATTATTAAATCAATTACAAATTAATTTGTAAATTAATTTATAAATGCATAATTTATTGTACAATTGATTATATAAGCACAGAATTCTTTATTTATTATGTGGTCCTCCATACTAAAGTGCGTGGCTCTCCAGAAGCAGCGGCACATGCAGACATGATGCTCTACAGCCATCTCTGGTTAAAGATGGGAGAGATGGCCACCAGAATGGACATTGGAGAAATGTGGAGGTAAGATTTATGCCAGAGTGGCAGGTGAATCTTGCAGTGTGAGCCCAGTGGATAGTTTTTGATCTGACTCTTGTGGAGACATACAGTTGGTTAGGAGGTCCGTTACCAGGATCTGGCTCCCTCTGCTTGGCCTTGCAAACCTCGGATTCGGTCTCCCAGCTTAGGAATCCAACCGCACAAGATGCAGGCAGAATAGTCTCTTCCTCAGGTGAGCTATATGGAGGGGCAAACTATCTGGACAGGGCATCTATCTTGAAATTATGGGAACCAGGTCTGAAGATTATGGAAAAATCTCGTTTGGCTCTCGAGAGAGGCGGTCGCACTTTTTCTCCCTCTCCGTTCCCTTATCTTTCCTGCTTAGCTTCTCATGTCCTTGTCTGGTCTCTGTAGAATTTGTGTCTATCACCCTCAAGAAACTCACAACTCTGATCTCTAAAACCTAAATTAATTATGGATTTGATCAACTGGTCACTGAATGCGATGGACACCCTCTTCTCAACGAGAAGTCACGGCTCGGGAGAGCCACTTTGCCCTCATGGGACTCTCCCTGCTGGATACACGATGGACGGTTGGAGGATCCTGTGCCTGGCGGGACTGTCCATTGAGGACGTTTACCTTTGACAACAGGGCTTTTGCTTATTGGAGCCGGCATGGCCCTGGGTTATCGTAAATTGAAGAAAGCGGTCAGTGCTGTTCAACCGCCCACGAGCTTGGCTGCAGGCGTGGATTCGGTGG
>VOQK01028777.1:0-17099 GCA_015052645.1 Benitochromis conjunctus | reverse complement strand
TGAAGTAAGTAAGCATGAACATGAAGCTAAATCTGAACAGGAGCGTGAAGCCGTGAAAAAGCTATAGACATGAGGCGAGATAAAAACAGATGACCTGACACTGAACAGAGGGAGACCGAGGATGTAAATACGCAGAAGGGTAATGAGGGAAGTGGAAACACCTGGGAAACACAGCTGACACAAATGAACCTGATGCCACAGGGGAAGCAAAACTAAACACACTGAACATGGAAACACAAGACCTTCACAATAAAACAGGAAACATGGAGAGACATAGATGTGACAACACAAGCTTGAAACCCGCAGACATGAATTACATGACAGACTGGAGGGAACGGAAAGGAACACATGGAGAGGAACATGGGAACAGATCAGGGGGAGGAGCCACGGGCGTAACTAAAAGTTATACATAGAGGACAAGCCAGACTTAAACAGGAAAATGACACATAAACCAGCGAGCATGAATGATAATATTAACCACACTAAACCCTAACTAATAATAACACTAGAACATTATCCACAATACATCATAAGAAATCAAAAATACAAAATAACAGACCCAGTTCCCAGACAACATCTTTGACGTTTCCATCACAATCAAGGTAAAGTGAACGCATCTTCACATCCCAGTGGACGACATCGAGATGGTGACTGAGATAAGAAACACTAATGAGGGCGTGGTGGACAGGTAAATACTGCACAGCAGAATTTTACATAAAATAACTGCACAAAAACAACAGTTTTACTCAGGAATTATCATCATGGCAAGAAAGGAAACAACCGTTTTTAAACTGCTTATTGGGTTATTGCTGGATTTTAACCCCAATCTTTGTAACCAGCTGTTTTTTATTGCCTAAATCTATACATAAATAGCTCCTAATTACTGAACCTAAATGAATTAAGTTACTAAACCTGACCAAGTTGGGTTTTTTAGTGCCTCAACCTAATCTAGTAGGTTTTATTTCTTAGTTCTTAAACCGAGTGTATGCCTAAACTTAACCAAGTGATACATTTTTAATGAATAGTGTAATTAATAACGTATTCAAAAATAATACAGATGATAAGTGTGAAAACCTCATCCTGGTGTAAGCAGCAAAATGATTTGCTTCAGCACTGAGCATGTACATAAGCCTGTAAATGAGACTGGCCTAAAGAAATGTTGCATTCAGGGTCACAGGTCGATAGCCTGAAGGTTGCGATTGTTAAAAATCCTGACAGCGCTCTCTGCAGATGACAGAATGGCCTTTAACTATGACTTATAATAAATGAGAAGCTTCAGACGTTGATGCGCCGAAACCAACGGTGATGTCATTCTCTTGGTTACTGAGCAGTGACGATGTGGAGGCCGACTAACAGGAACAAAACAGAGAATTACCTCGAATTTGCTGCATAATGCTGCACACACTCAACAAAAGGAACTCTAACACACACACATGCAAACATGCTGCCTCATGAAAAAAGTCCCTGACTGCTAGCAGCTGATCCTTATCAGCCTTTGACACAACTCTTCCTCTTCCTCTTTTCTTACAAGGACGCCGACACTGTGCTCACAGCTCGTCTGTCGGTGAGAAAAATCTGATAACTGGTCAGCATTTGGTTTAAAGGCTTCTTTTCCTTTTACTAATGAACTGACCAGAAGAAAAATAAGAAAGTAGAGCCCACTTGTCACACGCACGAGTGTAAATACTGATGTCTGGTAACTTTAGTGCCATTGACATTACCAAACATATAACTCTTCCCATACGCTAAACAAATTTCACTGATTCTTCCACATCAGCTGGCTTTTAGGAAGATCAGTCTGTGCTGTCCTGCTTCTGCTTCCCCCCTTAAAAAATCCCAACAATGTCTGACAGTCATGCACGTGTGAATGTGTCAGGTTAAAGTATCACTGTATTCTCAGACCTCCACTAGAGTAGCTTTGCACGGTGCGTCGTTCAGAATAGTCCTTATTTATCTGATTTTGGTGCCACTGCCCAGTTCATCCTCTGTCTGAAACATCTGTCTATTTTACCTCACTTTCTTTCTCATTGGCTGCCCCTCACAGCAGGTGGGTGGAGTCAGTCTCCATAGGCTCCCATGTTTGCAGCCTGACACAAAAACTGTTTTGGTCTCTAAAGAAAACAAATCCATAATATTTATGGCTGCAGCATGTTAGCAGTAGTTGTTAACTTAGCACTCCTTTGGTGCAAATTTGGTCACTTCTGGCTCCAAATCACCATTTTGGCAGTGGCTGAATGCTAGCATACAACATCTGAATTCTCAGAAGTGAAGTCACAGCAGCTATGTACATTTTTTATATACAATATGAAGCTATTTAAGGATATCTACACCCATCTTTTATATACAGTCTTGTCTTTAGATCTCAGATAAACTGGCCTGTTTATGGCTCAGCTTTTTCAATTTGCTTTGCAGCTTTCGGCTCGCTCGTTAGTCTGGCGCTCCCTCTCTCACGTCCACAAACTTCCTCTGGATTCTCCCCCGGGGACCTTTGGCACATCTCATAATTTGCCTTCTGCCGGCTCGTTCAAATGTGATGACTTTCGGTGGAGTGCAGGTTGGAGGCTGCAGAGGTTATCGGTGAAATCCGAGGGGAGCAGGAGGAGCAGCTTCCTCTGGCAGCTGTTCTGCTGAGCTGATATTCCTGGAAATGTACAGTTCATGGCTACATTTGAAAAACA
This sequence comes from Benitochromis conjunctus, assembly GCA_015052645.1. Taxonomy (NCBI): domain Eukaryota; kingdom Metazoa; phylum Chordata; class Actinopteri; order Cichliformes; family Cichlidae; genus Benitochromis; species Benitochromis conjunctus. Next base: position 14,421 of record VOQK01028777.1, on the reverse strand, counting down.
AGACAGAGCAGTGGCGTGTCCGTGTCTTAAGCTTAATTTAGACACAAGCTGCCTCTGATATCCAGCGAGCGGCACTCGAATATTATCACAGTGTTCTGCTTGTCTGCAGTCATAAACTCTCACCATCAGGAATCATCATTATTATCATCATTGCTCTTCTGCAGTTTAGTCCCGCAGCTTTGTAGCTATATAGCTGCTTTGATCTGAGCAGCACTGACCCCTGAACTCTGAGATATGTCTTCAGTTTAACTGGATATTAAAGAGATCTTAAAATAAATAAAGCAGTCGTGTGATTTTATGATCGATCAGGCAGCCGCGTGCTGCCGGTCTGATTTATAGATGTGCTTGTTTGTTTGTGGTTGTCAGAGGAATGCGACAGAGTGTGAATGACTGGGAGCCGGCCTGCGGTGGGAATAACAGCTGTTATTCCCACCGCAGGCCGGCTCCCAGTCGCTCTCCAGACCAAAGCAGATCGGATTCCTTCATCGTTCTCTGAGCCTCCGTGTCAGAAAATTGAAGTGACTCAGGTGTTTGTTCATGTATGGGACGAGGAGAAACCATTGATTAATGTCCTTATTCTTATTTATTTAACCAGGAAGTCCGTTGAGATTAAAATCTCTTTTTTAAGGGACGAGAAAGCTCACGGTTCAAATCACATCTAACATCCAAAAAACACAGAAAGAGTTAAAATAATACAAAAACTTGGCCAAGCTTATGAAAAGCTGATCCACTCTTCAGTTACAGAAGTCTTAATGAGAGACACAACATTCAGCTTTAATGTGCTCTGAAGGTTTTTCCATGACCGAGGAGCAACATACCAGCACGCTGTTCCTGTGCAGGTTCCTCTACAGAGAAACCAGAGAACCAAGCAGCTGTTTGAAGGGATTAACAGTTTACACAGAGAAGGACGTTGAATCGGGATGCAGTGAGATTCAGCAGGTGGAGGAACATTAAGACCTGCTGTGGTGGCTCAGCGTGGGCACAATACTAACCATCATTTCTACTGAGAGCTCCAGTAGATTTAATAGTGTGCAGGCTGTGATGAGCTGACCTGCTGCTTTTCACACAGCTCAGTTCAACCAGATGTGAGCAGATGTTTCACACGTTTCTCAGCTGAGTCCCATCATCTACACTGACAGTGTAAAGTTGAATCTCAACATCATCAGCTCAAATATAAATGCATCTCTGCCACACCAGCTACACACTTACGGCCATAATAAACTCTGTGCAGATTAGGAGCTGCATTTTTATAATAATAAAACCACTGCAGATGTATTAGGTAATTATTTGCCCAGGTGTAACAGTGACTTCATCAGATGGGCCTCAGACTGCATGGTGTACACACAGTGAGGCTTTAAGGCTGCTCTCTGTCTGTTTTTCCACGGTTCCCACAGTTTGTGATTGATGACAGGTTGTAAATTTTTCTCGTCATCACCGAGTGATGGAGTCGAGTTTCAGTCTGACGGTGGGAGAGTTTCCTCTACAGGAGCACTTCTCTTTCTTCACTCAGTTCTACTGATCTCTTCTTTAGAGGCATTTTTAAAATAAAAGCATCAGATGATGCATGTTTCACTTCATCTTCACGTCTCTGGTGTTACCTCGTACGTTTGTAATCTGATGTCGATAAGTTATCCTCCTGTGACCTCGTTTCCTTGATTTCTGCTTAGATTTTGAAACAATGCCTGATGTTGCAAACTAACCTAACAAAGGTTTAGTGGAAGTGACACAGGGCTTTAAGGCTGGTTGCACACACACTATGCAGATGTATGCATGTGTTCCAGCTGTGATGTGTTGTTTACTTGAGTTGCTCTCTGGTCGTTTCCTCTACCTTCTGGAAAGCCTGAGGAGAGTCACGAGGCGTTCACGCAGCACAGACGATGTTTCTTTTGTTTTGTGTGCCCATGTCTGTCTGAGCTCTGATAAATAGTCTCTGTTAGTATTTTATTATGAAAGGTTCAGGAAGCAGCGTCCACATTCAGACATGTGCGTGCCGACAGGTGCTGGGGTGGTCTGTTAGACTCATCATCGCCGTGGTAATGTCCTCCCGGTCGTCACGCCAACTCATCCTTCTGACGATGTTCCCACGATGGGCAGGTTCAAAGGTCGGGTGCTAGACGGATGTAGGGAAGGGGGGGAGGAGGAGGAGGGTGGGAAAAGTGTGGAGGAGAGAGGTGGAGGATTTAAAGGTGATGTTTCTTATTATTTAGTTCATAACAAAACAAAATGTGTTAACTTTACTGGAGAATCATGTGACTTCTTCCACTGATGCTGCACAGCTCTCAGGAGTGGGTTTTTATTTTTCACCAATTCAAGGTTTCATAATGAAATTTGGTTTATTTTTGTATTTTAACTTTTACTCCATGGCTCTGGATGAGAGCTGCGATGTCCAATAATAACCCAGTTCCTCCTGTTTCATCTGAAATAATAAAGGAGTTTGAGATTACAGAGGAGCTGGCAGCGATGTGCTCAGGGGCTGTGGCAGGGATAGAACCGGCAGCTGTCCAAATCTGACAAAAACGTTAGACTTTTGAAGACAAAGAACTGAAATTGGTATTTCTGCAACTTCATCGGGGTGAGAGCACTAAATCACAGTTTGTTGCACAAGAGCATGCAACTGAAATGGTGACATAGGCTACCACACGACTGTGAGGTGGTTCAGCTTCGGCCCTGAGGGCAGAAACCTGCGGCTCTCAGATACAGAATGGAAAGCAGATCCTGTACTGGCTGTTGATGCGACTGAACTGCCTACGAGGGGAGGGCTTATTTGCACATGAAACGTACAGCCTGGTGAAAACTTTCATGAGAAACTTGCAGTTTCTTTTAACCCTGCTGGACAGAAAGAGTCTTACCAGCGATAAAGATGTTGGTTCCCTTTGGATCTACCTTCACATGTTGACCTCTCTCAGTGATGACCTGCTCACAGTCCCTCACATTTCCACCTCAGACACTGAACCTGGTTTTGTTGCACCTGTTCAAGTTTAAAACAGACCAAATTTTTCTCACTGAACAAGAAAAGAACATTGTCATTTTTTCATTGCCTAACTGCAAAATCTACTCTAAAGAGATCAATTACAACTGAGCAGAACTGAGTTCGGCTTCTTGGTGCATCCCTCTGCGACAGTCCCAGTTTCTCATGTGGCCCCTTGGGAAAATCAATTGCCCACCCGTGGTCTAAGAGGGAAAAAAAAGGAGGGGAGCAGGAATGCAAACGCGTCGTGACTCGAAGCATAAACAGTGTTTTTACTGTGCCGTGGCCTCTGCTTCCCGTGCAGTGACCTGCGGAGGGCTGGGTGGCCCTGACAGTGTGAGAGAAGAGATTTATGCCACTTTAAGCATCAAAGTCCAGCTGAGATGAACCAGGGCCATGTGGAGGAGGTACGAGAGTGTGTGCTTCATGTTGTGATGGTATGAAGCTGCACACAGTCACGCTACGGGGCCTTCATTTTCTCTAAGCTGCTGGCGTGGTTCATTTATACAGAAGGTTTCCTTTGTTGGCTTTACCCTCAGTCATGGCGTTATGAGATGGATCTGTCGCTCCCAACTCATCATTTACCTCAGACTATGGCCACAACGTAACCACTTAGCTCCTCCTGCATAAGCCGTCAAAGTGCGTCAAAGAAAAAATACAAAATGAATAAGACAAACAATAAAACAGACACTGGGAGGGAACCAAGTCCCCCAGCTAATACACCGTTACATATCACAGCATCACCCTGCCTAACCGCTAACGTGGTGGCAAACGTTTACTCGGCCTATCCATCAGGGGTCCAGCACACGTGAGTGTCACGAGTTCCTGCGACAGCACGAATCACAGTAACAGAACCAAAGACTTGGAGGTCCATTCAAATACTCATATTACGCTCAGTGATGCCACCTTAGCAACGTTGTCGCTTTATTGAAGGAGTTTTCAGACCTCCTTAGCAACTGTTTTTCTAAAAAGCGACAAATCTGGCGACTTTTTCTGGCGTTATTGGAGACTTATGATGACTTTTTAACGTGTCAGTATGTATCGCTTGTACTCTCAACAAGCAGGGGGTGCTGCTGTTGGCACCTCGCCCGTGCCAAAGCACTCACAGGCGGCGGATAGTCCTCACGCCACAGTCGCCCCCAGCTGCTGTCAGAGCAGGTGATGTTCGCACCTACGCGTCCAAACTGCAAATGAACCACGCATGAGCAAAGCCACAGGGTGGGAGCAGCGGTAAATCTACATTTTTCTTTGTCTAAAATAAATCAGTGCACTAAAATACGTCATTGCAAATATGAAATCGGATTTCCTTGCAGAGGCTTGGAAATGAGGCTTGTATGAACACCAGCTGCCTGATAATGTTTTGCAGCTTTTTGGCACATCAGCTGTTTACTCATTGAAGTCAGGTGCTACAGTTACTGAACCTGCCATAGAGAATCTTGACCAAAATGAGGATGACCCACTCTTTCTGTGAGCCAGCACAAAAAATTAGCCTGAATCAGGACCAGTCTAGTTCCTGTCATTTTTTCACAGTGCCACTGTTTTTCTATTGGCTCTTTTCTGTCCATTTGTTAATGTAGTTTGTTAACAATGATATGGTTAATGATATGGCTTCTTTTACTGTTACTTTTTGTGGCTCACAAGGTTTAAAACTACTTAAAAAGACACACATACAGAAAAAAGTAACTCCAGAGGGCCTGTTTTGGGTCACTTTTGCCCGGATTCTAAATTAATTTATGTCTCTTCCACGATGTTATTTCTCTCTACTACAGTGCAGGTTACAATTACATAAGCATGACCAGTTATGCAAATTAGGCGATGATGTCATTTAGCGACTTCTAGTGACTTTTAGGACAGCCAATAGCGATCTTCCGTACTGAGGAGTTGGAAACACTGATTACTCTAGGTATTTAGCATCCCTCTAAAAACAGTTGGTAACTAATTCAGTCACTGAAGGAAATATCAGTCTAAAAGTTAGAAAACAACCAGAGAACCTCAAAAGCTTAGCAAAATCCGCCAGCTGAGGTTAAATACTGGTTATGTTAATTTTTCCTGTGTATAAATAACTGTTAATCACATTCCCGGATAATCAGATTATGTTCCTGTTGGCTTGTTGAGTGTTCAGCTAAGGTTAGCAGTGCTAGCACAGCTGCCCTCACAAAGAAGAGAAGATGGACGAAGCCGCCATCGGCCGTTAGTTTGACATCTCTTCATGAAGCCAAGAGATGGGTGTTTCTGGATGCAGCGAGCGAGGGAGGGATCTCGCTGTGAAACCTCACACTCATTGGTTAACTAACTCAAGAACATTTCCTGGATAAACCTCGTGGGACCTGAGCATGTAGCTAGTGCTGCAGAAAAGAAGCTAGCATAAAGTGGCGCGTAATTTCAAATGCAACGTTTCTAACAGCTCAACAACAGAAACATGCAAACTATTCTCGTTTGACCCAATCTGCTCGACTGTGCTCACGTTCCTGTTCGGCCGTGAAGCCAAAGTCGCCAAAATACCCTGTAGGCAACAGAAAACAGCTATTTAGTCTCTGCTTGTGTTTGTAGCAGACGATCAAACTGAGCACACCGAGAGTTTAAGCTGAAATAATGTTTGTAAAGTTCCCTCGTATTAATATTATTGTATTATATTAATATGACAAGATGTTCAGCCTGCTGATAGAAACGTCCTCCAAAGAGCTTCTTTCAACTTTTTCAGAGCTTGTAGTTTTCGCACTTTTACTCGAGTAAAGAAGTTGAAGCGGTACTTCAGTTTCTGTCAGAGTATTTGTTAACACAAGTATCTCTGTGTCTACTTCAGTGAGCAATCACACGGTCTGTATAATCCAAATGTTCAAATGGGAGCACCCCACCCTCATCAAAAACGTGCCTTTGTCTGAACAGTTTAATGAATCATTTTTTAACTGGAGTTAGATCCTCTGTTTCCATTAAACAAATAACAAGTTACATTTGTAGATGCATATGAGGGAGGAGTGTGCAGCAACTTTGCAGAGGCAGGAAACTAAGGAACAAACAAGTTAAATGGGACTACAGGGTGGTTTTGTTAATGAAACTTTACCCTTCACAATAAAAGCCCACAGCTTGGCTGTTAGGCTCCTACAGCAAAGTCTCACAGGAATGAGATGTACCACAGATTCAGGGATTTAAATAAAGTATAATATTACTATAATGAAATAAAAGATGATTCTCATACATTATGAAATTGTGAATTTTAGACCCACTTATTCTTATTTTGAAGAATGTTTGTGCCGTTTTTTGTCTCATCAACAAAAACGTGATAAATTACTTTAACGTTAGTTAAAGTTGTTTTTAGTTTCTGATGACTTTAGTGGAATTGTAAAACTCTTCTTTTTCCCGCTCTGAACACGCTCTGGATGATGTCACAGAGAGTGGATATTCTCAATGTGACCGTGAGGAGGTCCAGGAAGATACACAAGGATTATTTTGAACCACGAGTCATGCAGAGCTACCCTCCTAGCTGCAGGTAAAGTCTAAAAATATGGAGCTGAAAAATGGAATTTGTGGTACTCGTTGCGTACCTGCAGAGAAGAAAACTTTACGCTCTTCTTCTCATCACCTTCCTCACCTCTGACACACAAACACACACATTACAGCTCTCTGTCTGTCTGTTAGCTCTCTCACTTCCTCCCTGGATGACCTCTGACCTTCCTGGGTCACAGCAGCTGATTCTTGGGGGGGTTGAAGTGCCTCCATCACGATGCACTCCTGCTGTGACAGTTGTAATGCTGTGGTGTTAAACAGTATTTGGAGCCTTCCCAGTTCCTTCTGTTTTCATCATAAACTGTTTCAGAGTTTAAGGCTTTAGAGTAAAATGCGTGCTGATAAACTGATATCATTAGACATCACTGACCCTGTAAGAGTCAACGCTGAGAGACGTGTTTTTCTGAGCCTTCTTCTTTCCTTGCTTCTCTCTATGTCTTTTTCCTTTACTCCATCCATCCAGCAGTCGTTCTGATGATTCCCAGACCTCCCTGTCCCCGGCCACCACCTCCTGCTCCTTCAGAGGAACACCAAGACGTTCACCTCCCAGCGTTTTCTGGGTCTGCTCCGGGATCTCCTCCCAAATGGACATGCCTGAATTGTCTGTGAAGTATCCTGGTCAGACGCCTGAAGCAGCAAGCAGCTCCTGTCGATGGAGGAGAGTAACGGCTCTGTTCTGAGCTGGTGCTGCATGACTGATCTCTTCACCCTGTCTCTCAGCAAAGCTTGCAACCACAATCTCCTTCCTGTGGACAGTTCGTGTGCAGATGTTTTATACTCTTATCTTTTTGACATATCCCATTATAACAGAAGGCCAGAATGCCTTTAAGACCATTAACTTGAAGGTTAACTGAAACTATTCTTACTTTGGAAAGACCATGAATGTTTGTGGTTATGGCACCTGAGAATTTCCAGCACACACAACATTAGCCGGGTTTCCCACTAACACTGTTAGACAGTGTTACATGTGGAAATAAGGTTACAGTACGTCCCTGGAAATCCTGGACTAAACTTTCAAAATGAGTCGACCAAAGTTTTTACAAAACCACATCAATCCTTTCCATGTTGACGTGTAAGTGTGCGATCAGCCTGACTTCATGTATGTTACAGTGTGTGTGTGTGTGTGTGTGTGTGTGTGTGTGTGTGTGTGTGTGTGTGTGTGTGTTGATGAGCATTATCAGAGTAAATGGGATGTGGTGCAGAAAGTGCAGACAAAACCGCAGCAGTGCAAACAGTCGATGAGAACATAAAGCTGATAACACCGCTGCAGGTTTTACACCCAATGAGCTTAAATAAATCACACTCTGACCCTGTCTGACCATCGAGCAGCTCATGTTTTAAAGACTTCAATCGTTAGTTTTGGTGCCAGTTCCTCAGGATTAAACAGCAGAGGCAGTTTAGAAGATAAGCTGAGTGTTTCCCTACAATCAAAGGTGTATCTTTGCGCCACCTTTTAGTTGAAGAAATTTGCTTATTCATAGATTCTGCACTTTTCTTTCAAGTAAATGAGGAAAGACTTCCTGATATCACTTTTGAACAGCAAATGTTATTATGTTGTTATCATGCCACCAGCTGAGTTCCTCATACTTGAGAACTTAGGTACCTAGGAATGAAATCCGCTTCCCTTTTCTTGGAAACATATCTTTAAACATCCTGCAGCATCCCGGGACAGTCAGCATGTATTTGCACATGGTCAAATTTAAGGTCAGTGCAGGACGTAGGTTGGCTCAAATGTGAAGGAAGGAAGAAGACTTTATCTCTGACCTCGATGAAGTCTACCAGCTTTAACCCTGAAATATGAAACTGATGACTTAAGCAACTCTTCGAAAGTTAAACCCATCACTGATGTGCATGTATGAACAAAGATGTTTGGTGTTTAGGAACTGCTGCTGTTTGTGACGGAGACACGAGGTTTGGACGCTCAGCTGTGAGAGAGACACCTGATGTGTTTCCATTATCTTCTCAATCATGGAGGCACTAGTTACTGTTTCCATGAAGAAAGTGTGTGTGTGTGTGTGTGTGTGTAATATTCATTACAAGAGAAGAGAAAGGCAAAGAGAGTTGATTCATGTCTTTGTCTTTATCCTTCCTGTTCTTGTTTCCTCTTCACAACTTTGTCTTACACACACACACACACACACACACACACACACACACACACACACACACACGCGCACATATTCATGTCAGGATTGAGGGTAGGGTATGTGTACCCAAAACAAGCTGGGAAAGAGTAGAGGGGAGGTCAGAGGTCAGAGACGGTGATGGAGTGATGACAGGTGTGTGTTTCATCTGTGTGTGTTCTTCACTTTCTCCCTTTCATCTGTCTCTCTGCTGAACCTCTCTGCTTCCCGTCTCTCACACAGTAGTTTTACCTTAAAGTGGCTATAAAAGATATTTTACAGTTACACTGAAAATGTGTCTAATGACGACGTTCAGCTGTGTCTGGTTGAGATTAACCTACAGAGGAGGTCATAATTACATCTGCAGTTTCTTTGGGTTATAAATGTAATGTTTGGATTCAAGCTTTTCTTTAAAAATATTAACAGCTTAGTCACACTACAGTAAAAATAGGACGCCAACCAAAATTTAAGTATATCATATCATATTTCTAATTGCATTGATTAATTTTGCTGTTAGAGACCGACTGCGAGTAGGTCTAGATGGTCACTCAGAGATGAGCATGCAACACGTTCAACCTCTTCGTGACCTGGTTTGCACGGCAACGGCACAAGTCACCTGGTGGTAGGCAACAGGTCTCCAAACAGTCGCATGCCAACTCGGACTGACTGGAAGCCCTGTCGAAGAGGTTGGCAAATATTCACCGTCTTTATAAACACATGTTGCAATCTGAGTGTCTTGGTGGTAGGGGACTCGACTCAACTGGTTGCCCACTGTTGCATACTGGTTATAAACACCTGTGTCATTTAGCAGTTAAATCACCATCCAGCAGCAACTACATCACTTTCATTTCTGTTTCACATCTCTGAGGTTTGGCTGGTCTTACTGAATATAAGTAGTTAATGTGAATTTTTGTTTATGTAGATAATGATAATAATAATAATAATGCATTTTATTTGTAGGTGCCTTTCTAAAACCCAAGGTCACCGTATCATGTGACCGAGTGGAAGCATGTGAATAATGAATAAATGCTGAGCCCTGGGGCGCACCAGCAGCCACAGAAAATGAAGAGTGAGATTTAAGCTGAATGAGTCTGATCAGGAAGATATGAAGTGAACCAGGCAAGAGGGACATGACTAATGCCAATGAATCCAAGTCTTTCATGAGGATAGTGTGAAAAAAGGAACTTGGGTTGACATGCACTAGAACAGATTAAACCAGAATAGTATGCAGATTTAGCCGTGTCAGTACACTTCTTGTAAAACTGAATGTAACGCAGTGTTTTCAAATGAGTGGAAGACAGGAGCAGAGGTGGGAAGAGCTTTCCATCACTTGCACTGGATCATCGTGAGATCCCCGCCCCTCCCTAGGCCGTGAGGTTGGCTGGTAAACAATCTCTGATGGAGCAGCTTCCATCCAAGGCAGGTCAAAGTCTGCCCAGACAGCAGCAGCACAAGCATTAGCAACGTGCAAAAGTAGAAAAAATTTAAAAACAGTTCAGGATTACTCTTAAACATCAGTTATTGTTGTCGTCAGGCAATTAAAAACCAATCAAAACTCTCCAAAGATGGAAACCGGCGCGCTCCGGCAGCCAAATGTGCCTCTCAACCGAAAGACCCGAAGTGTAGATGCTTTAAGGCCTTAATGGCAACAGATTTGTGTTTTAGCCTATTCGTTACAATTTCCTGCTGTGTTATCACAGATTATAAGCAACTACCAATCACAATAATGTGACTTAAACCCCAGCAGGAACCTCTGGGGCCAACACAGAAGCATCAAAAGCTGCGGTTCCTCTAATGTCCACCAGAGGCTCCAGCAGTGAGTCAGTCCCCACAGACTCCCATTTGAAATCTTTACAGCAGATATAAACATGTTTAGAGCCTGCTATGTTTAAAATCCCCTCATCATCTACTTTCGGCACCACAACTTGTCAAATATTAACAGTTTTTGCCAGTTTTGAAAACCACCTGAGTTCCCGGTACTTCCTGAGAATGTTTTATTAAATGCACCTCCCTCTTGTGTCCTAAAATTGTATCTGACTGTACCTGCTGGTGGGCTTGTGTATTTAGTAGTGTCCTGTGTTTCACCCAGTGTCAACATTAGACGTCAACACAGGTTAAAGTTGGGATATGGATCAGCACGGCTGTATTATTACAGCGTTCATACTTTACAATATAAAGCACCTTGCGGTGACTGTTGTTGTGGTTTGGTGCAGTATAAATAAAATTGTATTGGACTGAATGACCGTTTCCTTCATTCAGGGGATCAGAGTTTACTTCCTGTCATGGACCTTCATTGTAAACCCAAATCCTCAAAGTCATACCCTGATTCCCAGAAACCTGAGAAGTTGTGTAAAATGTAAATAAACACAATGATTTTATCCACAATTAAGTAATGTTCACACCATTTCTTAGAAAAATCAAAGTATCTTAGCTTGAACTAGTTTGTAAATTGTTATATGCTTTTTAAACTGTATTAAGGAGGCTTCACCTCAGCTAACTGGAGTCCCTGAACTCAGGACCGGGTTTGTGCTATTGGAGCCTTTTGGAGCATTTTTAACACAAATATCTGCACAATAATTTTTCAGGTGGGGGTTTCTGTGTGTGGGAAGCATCTGATATCATCTGATGTAAAAAGACATGATGTAAATGTAACTACGAGGAAGTAAATGTCAGCACACCAGTCAGGTGTGCTGACATGCTGTACTTGAGGCACATTCACAGTGCTGAGCATCGCTGGCTTGTGAAGCACTCTGGTGTTGTTAGGAGCGTGGGTCTTTACGCTTGAGGCTGAGAGTAATCTGACCAGAGGATGAAGACTTTGCTTATCAGATGAGATGAGAGAACATATTTACTGAATCTTTGATGGAGATAAAAAAAACCACACACATAATGAAGGGTGTAATGTTCATCTGCACTGATTTATTTTCGGCGCTAGGACTCTGTTCTGTAGAGCAACAAGGTCCCAAAACAGATATATCTGCTGTTATTAAATCTGCTCTAACGTTAAGTCAGAAACAACAAAAAGGTGGAGCTGGAGTTGATTTGGGTTGCAAAGAGGCTTGCAGATGTGTCTGTAGCCAGGTTAAAGCAGACCCAGCAGCATGTCTTATATGAGGTTTACAGACTGGATGTGGATTGTGCTTGAACTGAGTGAGATGAATGCTGTGCTGGATCAGTATCAGTATGAGGTCTGGTGCAGTGAGGACCTGAAAGCTGTTTAAACAGTAACTTTTATGGCATCAAGAGTAAATACTAGATACAAATATTATTATGAGTTGATTTCTTTCAGTGGTTAATTTTTGGTTTTGGTCTTGGCACTTTTGACTTACCATACGCTTTTACTGCCTCCAAGCATCAGTTACAGTTACAGACCAAAAACAGAGCTCAAAGAGAACAACTGTTTCCTCACGAGCCCCACATACCAAAAATGAGTCCTGTAGGGTCAGTCCTGACCCAGAAAGCTAAACTATCGATCAAAGCTCGGCAGTATGGACATTTTTCACGCAAGCAGCTTCTTCTTGTGTTTTTGCAGTAGTTGTTGACCACTGTTGCCTTATCTCTCACTCCTGCTTCATGTCATTCATGTTTTGTTCCCCTGCACTGGGTCTTATCCCACTACAGGCAAGTGTAAGTCCATCCAACTGGAACAACAGAACCAGGCAGAGGGAGGATTTTCTATCCCTTAATGGCCCGGGAACACCTCAGGAGCAGGCAGATAATGTGACTGGGGAGTGGGCCAGCTTAGACTACTCTGCGACCTCATCTTTGCCCCTAACCATGATTGGCCCTGTTACAGAACCACGGCAGACCCGATGACATGTTCATGCATAATCTTTATTAAAACTCACGGTTGCTGTACACGACCACACGGCTGCAGTTTTTCAGCTCACTCTTTAAGCCGGCGAGGCATGATTCTGCCTCCACTGCAGCGGCCCTGCAGACCACGCCCCCCCCCACAGGCCTCCTCCAAACAGTGACGACGTTAGAGGTTAAATAAAATTAGACTATTAATAGGCTCACCGCTTAGACGTCGTGACCTTTGAGCTGGTTGAAAGTCCAGCAGTTTCTGAAATGATTCAGCAGAGTTCACAGTTCATCCTGAAGACAGCTGTGTGTGTGTGTGTGTGTGTGTGTGTGTGTGTGTGTGTGTGTGTGTGTGTGTGTGTGTGTGCGCGCGCGCGCGCGTGCGTGCGTGTGTGTGTGTTCAGAGACAAAGCCAGCCAGGTGGACAGCAGGTGAGCCAGAGTCGGAAGTGACACGTGGCAGAAGCTGCTCATTAGCCAGGTGTCACCATAACAAAGTCAGATCGAAGTTTAAACTGAGAAAGTGAAAGTAAAGAGAAAGGGAAACAAAAGAAAAGGAAAAAAGGAGAGAGGGGAGAAAAACAGGAGGAAGGTGAACCGGCAGGAGACGGACAAAGAAGGACGTTTGTAACATCTGTTATTCAGCTTTACATCTGAGGTGTAAAGACAGCAAAGATGTGGGTCACTCTGTACAACACAGAGAACTTCTACCTCAACCTAATAAAAGCACCAAATATGGCTCAAACATGTGGATGGGATGTCTGTGTCATAAACACACTAGGACAGTAGCACACAATTTCAGTCTGTGCCCATAAACTTATGGACCTTTGTTTTGTGGTTTTGCTTTCATACACCAGTGCAGTGAATTTTTTGTCCCAGCTTTGTCCCGTTCTCTCGTTATTCCCGTTATTACAGCTGATTCCAAGATGCCATTGTTAGGTTTATTTGGGTTAAGCCTATCAGGTAGAGAGGAAAAACCTCTGGCGTGTCCAAATCTACACTCTAGTTCACTCTTATGGATCACATGAAGTGGATGATGACAGAATTATTTCTATGGTTCAGAAAAAGAACAACACGACTAACCAAGAATGTGCTCGGGGAGACAGACGCATCGCTGTCAGAGTCTACGGTCACGAGACGCCTAAATAAATAAAGTTTACAACAAGGTGCAAACCGCCAGTTACACTCGAGAAACCAAAGGCCAGCTGTGTCTAAAATGACTTGCTAATGCAGAATCTTTGTCAAACCACTGCCAGGACATAAAAAGACTCTGAAAAGCTCCAACAGCACAAACACGGTCCAGAGGTCCAGTTCAGGGACTCCAGTTAGCTGAGGTGAAGCCGAGCAGACAGCTAGCAGCTACAGCCACCTGTGCCCCTATCCACCTGTCGGTCAAAGAGGCCACGCCCCTGATAATGCAAACATTAATGACTAATGCAATTTAAACAGATAAGTTTAAAACCGTTGTTATGAAGGGGGAAACGAAAGAGTTCCAGCTAACTAGAGATAGTAAATGACCATGATCACATCGCTCTCCTCTTCCTCAGCTTAGGTACTCGTTAGCCTGAGTGCTGAGAGGAGGTAGCAGTCATCATGACGTCATGAAGTCCTGCCTGATGGAGCAGTAAAGTGAAGTTTATTGGGACATTGTAAACATTGGACTCTGGGTAAACATGATAAAGTGCAGTGATGATCATGTTTTCATCTGATAGCTGCACAGCTCTCTGTGGATTACTGTGAATACTCTGCACACACACACAGCAGCATGACCAACGAGCTTACCAGCAGCTGCTGATCGTCCCGCAGCAAAGAGGCCTGCTCATTGTGCAGCTGCCAGTGTGTGTTTTATGACTCTGGAGGCTTTTTAATCACAATTTTCCTGCATCTGATTCCATTTACAGTCCTAATCAGACTTTATTCAGTCGTCACTGTGCACTGACTGTGGCTTGGTAGCGAAGGTTAAAGAGGTCTGTTCCTCATAAGAATGATAGATGTTGGTAGTAATACAGATACTTTTCATTAA
>VOQK01028774.1:0-10706 GCA_015052645.1 Benitochromis conjunctus | reverse complement strand
AGCAACAACAGCAGCACGGAGAGGCGTTTCCATGGGAACCGGCAAGCTCGAAGTGAGGAAGAGCATTAATGGTTGGCTGAGGTGACTGCGAGCATCACTAAAACAACACACGTACCCTCCGCTCTTCTTTCTTTCTTCCTTTCTGCAGACAAACTCAGCCCGTGCTCGCTGATCTGTGACCTTCCGCAAAATGATGACTGTAAACAAACGCACCTGTTAACCTGCAAACACACACACACACATGCACACACACACACACATGAAAACACTTGACTCACACCCCAAAATTTACTGTTCGTCTGCTGTTTCCCCTGTGTACTCATAAGTGAGCACACACACACACGCACACACGCACACACGCACACACACACTTCTTAACTCCCACTGCCAAGTTTATCAAATAACAACCTTCTCTGCATTGCTACTCTGGAGCCTTTTGATGTCCTCTCAAGCTTAAACCTCATTTGTATTCTATTTCTGCCCCCAGTTTTCACTAAGCCTGCTTTGATTCAGTCCCCCCCACCAACATATTTTCCAGCGTTAACATTGTTAGTCCTGTTTTCCACGCAGCATGGTGCACATCTTCATTCACAGCTCAATAAAGCTGTTATAATTGTTGACGGATGATCAGTGCAATTAGGAGCCTACCTTAGAGGGAAACCAGTGGGGAACCAATTCTCGAATGGGTTTGAGCAGTTTGCTGCATTTGGTCTTTATATGTAAGAGGCAGATTCATCAGGTAAATGTGAGGAAAGCATGTTGTAGACATTCCATTCCATTATAGCCGTCATGCTTCCCTTCAGTCAACCCAGCGAAGCATTTGAATCCTCCGCAGAGGCCGCGAACAGTCCAGGAGAGAGATATATTCTGGATGTCATGTCTGAATTGCTTAAAGGCTGCAGTCATTAAACACCTTCCTCATTCTGTTTGGAGGTATTGACTGTGAAAAGGATGTGATTGTGGAAATGAAAATTTCTGCTGAGAAAGCTGTCTGTGTAAAAGTAGATTTTTTTGTTTTGGCTCTTTGGAGAAGAAGTGGGGCTACGCATATTCAAAAACCGAATATGGTGCTTGAACTCTGAACTTTGGGCTGAGGATGTGAGGAAAAAACCAGATGAAGTGCAACTGCTCTGCCGGAGAAAGGCGGGTGGGGTGTGGCCAAGTAAAATCCTGCAGCGCTGAGATAAAAAATAAAGTGGCCGATTGAATAAAAGTCCTGTTATACTAAAATATTCAGTATACCCTCCATGCACCACGTCTCATTGATGAATGCCACTCTAAAGCTAAACACATAACCCAGATAACAGCCGTTTCTGCTACTCAGGAAGCAGAAGAAGGAAAAAGGGAGTGACCTCAAGTCACTCCCTTTTTCCCTAGTTTTTGCTTTGCTGCTTCTTCTGATGACACATCACTAAAAAAAATTACATTATGAAACCATGTCAATGGTTAGAAATCCAGTCCTGTTATGTTTGTCCACTGCTGTATCCTCTTTGCCTACCACACAGTGATACTTGTCTCCAGTGAGTGGTTTATTTATGTAAAACTTGTGATTTAGGAACATTTATAAATGCTGCTCCTAAATGGCTGCATTTAGTTCATGTTTTCATGTTGTCAGATCACTTTTCCCTACAAGTGTCCCATCTTTCCTTCACTGTCTACCTCTTCTGTTTGACTGTGTGGTTCTTGCGTCTGCCGTCTGTGGCTAAAGTGTGTTGGTAAAGAGGGATTGACTCAGAAAAGCAGCTTTAATGCTGAACTAAAAAAAACACACAAAAAAACTACGCAAAACACAGCGCTGGATCAAGGTGTCACCAAGGAAACCGAAAAATAACACACTACATAACTACAAGGGATGAGGAATGACAATATCTGCACTCACAGGATAACTGGAGGAGAGACAACAGGTGGGATGCACGGCTGAAAACTGTAGATATAACAAGGCGGGGGAAGTAAACATAACACAGACGTGTAAAACAACATATACCACAAAGAAACTGGGTATAAGGATTAGTCTGACATGGGAGAAGAGGTGGACTCGACAGGGGAACATGGAAAGACAAAGGGGCAAATACAAGGACTGACGCATCAACTGAAACCAAGAAGAAGTGAAACTCACAAATATAGAGCCAGAAAACAATAGACAAGATTTCTAGACTTCAAAACGCAGGGAATTAAACTAGATTAAGACTCAAATCCACAGACTGTATATAAAGAATGGACATAGCCACCATGCCATCCAGTCCCAGTGTAATTTTTATATTACACTGGGGTGTTTACATATTTTTCTGTCTTGTTTTGTTGTCCACTTCAGGCAAAAATGCTACAAAAAAAAAGAATGAAAAGTGTCCCTGATTGCTCACTGAAAGAAAAGTGGCATGCATTTTCAAGTGCAGATTAAGACCTGCAGTTGAAATGTGAGAACAAAAGTGAGCATGTTTTAGATCCCGGTGTGGTCTGCTAAATTAGGAAAGTAGCTTTCTCAAGTGACAACCACCTGCAATATGAAAATAGAGCTGGCAGCCATTTTTCAGCGTTTGAATGTGGTCTGTGTGATGCAGCCTTCACCCGGGTGTCTTTGCTATAAATTAAGGGGGATCCGAGCATCATTCAGTCTCAAACAATGACAGCCAGGTGTCAAAACAGGCCTCTCAGAGAGTTTGAAATATGAGGAAGAGCTGAGGCAGTGCATCCGTCTCCTGAGCACCGGCACCAGCACCAGCATCACTCATTAGCTCAAACTGTCACCCACTGAAACGAGCATCAGTCAAACGCACATGCATGGGCACACGGGCTTATCCGAGTTTCAGACGGGTCACGATGTCCTTGTCCTGCTGCCTCACTCAGGAGGAGGAAAATAAATCAGACGGCTGTCTTCTCCATCCCCGGCCCGGTGATCAACAAGATAACCTCCCGTTAGGAAATCTATAAAGATGGCCAATCCTCAGGGCTCACAGACATGTGAAAGCCAACGGCAGAGATAGGGACGTGTTGACAACAGTTAAAACGCGTTCTAGAGGAGACAACAGCAGCTACGGAGACTAATAGATCAAAGGGAAGCTTGATGTTGTCCGCTGGTCATTCATTTGTTTACAAAAACAGCCTCCAGCTATAAGTTTAGAGAAAGATGCATTGTCCCCTTCAGCAAAATGTAGGAGTCTCTGTTCTGCTGTGAGCTTCATTTTGATGGTTTGGATCCACTTGTGCCCACTTGTGCGGGAAAGGGACGGTCCTGTGATGGGAATGGACTCATCTAGGGGGAATATGCCTCCATAAGGACATTGAATGCATTCATGGATATGAAAATGACAGTACAGCGAGTTCAATTCTCCAAATAAAGTGAGGGCAGTAAGTGGGTGTTTTATTTTGAAAAGTGACCACGTCTGACACTTGCTGCTGCACATGCAATGTGACTGAATGCACTTGTCTCAAGATTCATGCATAAGATTCAAGTGTGTGTGTTCTTTTTTAAAATAAAGTGTAACCTTGCAAAATGCACACGACATTACTGGACTCAGTTTTCAATATAAACTGTGATTTTTCAGAAGTGGAAAAGGACAAGAGCGGATACGCGATACGCCCGGTGTACTGCTAGTTATTTTGTTGCCAGTCAGACCTCAGTGCATGGCCTCGCCTCTCTCTCTCTGTCTTTAGAAGACAGTCGCCCTTGCTATTCAGAAAATCTGAATTGTTTCTGTAAAACTTACTGTTAATTTTTACATTTAGCGTCTTGCATCTGTGAGTCCTCATCTTGTCACACTTGACACAAGGAGCATTAAAGCTGCTTCCGCTTATCCTTTTTCAGGGTCGCAGGGGGCGCTGGCCTATCCCAGCTGTCTTAGGGCAAGAGGCAGGGTACACCCTGGACAGGTCGCCAGTCTGTCGCAGGGCTAACACATAGACAGAGACAACCATTCGCACTCACATTCACTCCTGCATTCACACCTATGGGCAATTTTAGTGTTTCCAATTAACCTAACCCCACTAACTGCACATCTTTGGACTGTGGGAGGAAGCCGGAGTACCCGGGGAGAACCCACGCAAACACAGGGAGAACATGCAAACTCCACACAGAAAGACCCCGGCCTGATGGTGGAATTGAACTCAGGACCTTCTTGCTGTGAGGCAACAGTGCTAACTCTCCACATTTATTCATTCAGTCAGTTTTGAAAAAATGTTCTGTCTTCAGATGGTGGCAGACTAAAAGCTTCCATATTGGACATATCATGCATATCAGCTTTCAAGTTTCGAAACTAGACTTTTGCAAACAATTTTTCCTGCCAACATTGAAACATGGAAATAGTAGGGAACAGCCCACGGACAGGCTGACTATTTCAAATGCAGTCAGCATGAATAACTTGAAAGAGATGCGTATTTATTGAGAACACTCGTACACAACCATCTCGTTTGATGGATTAACCGGATTACCTGATGAGCCTCTCTGCAGACAAATAAACTGTTTAGCATCTTGGGACTAAGGCGCCTTTTGATACCATTAAATAAATCTTTTATTGGTGACATTTCTGTGAAATTGAGAACACTTAAAAAGTGAAAACAGAAGAGATGGATTGATATTTGAAATAGAAAGTAAGAAGAGAGTAAAAAAAAATGGGAGAGAGGGATTGCTGCTGATTTGACCAGCTAATAAATCCCAGATATGCCAGCAGAGAGAGTAAATCTTGCAGATTTATTGTGGATCAAATGTAAAATCAAATTGAAAGGGCTCGGTCTTACACCAGGCCTGCCTTGTCTCTAATTTCTGCTTAAATACTCAACATGATACACTGTGAATTTCCCTTCTCAAAGCATAAATAAACACGCTTGCGTAAATGTAAGGTCCTGTTCTATATAACGCATCTAAAAAAATATAAAAATCAAAAAAGGAGTTACCTTGTCGTAGCCCTCGGGAGGCTGAGACTAACTGTGTGAAGTAGCTTTCTCTCCCTTTGCCCTCAGGTCCTAATTAAGTGGAATTCCACTCGTTTTGGCTTTATCGTCTAATTATGAAGTCAGAGAAAGAGAAGCTCACTTTGGACCGAGTCTAAATACAAACAGGCTGAAGAGGAGGAGGAGGAGGAGGGAGGAGAATTAGCGAGGACGGGCAGCACCAGGAGGTTTTTTGCGTTGCTGCCGCTTTGCTGCAGTGCTGTGCAATACTGCAAGTTTTGGATTTGATACCAAGTAAACACTGGGCCAGTATTGCCGATACCAGTACCAATACTTTTAACCTAACCTAACCCTATTCCAAAAAGGTCACAGATTTATTTTCATTCTTGAATGATGGTGAATTTGGACAGCCAAAGCTGCCATGTGCAGGTTCAAAGAGAATATTTACATTATGAGACATATGAGTGACTGAATGTCTTTAAATAGATAAATAAATAAATAAATAAATAAATAAATAAATAAAAGCTGCACCACAAGAAAAGCTCATCTCACCAGGAGGCTTTCATTCATATTTACAGCTGCAATGATTTATCCAAAATCTAGTAGTTATGTTTGCATTCATAATTCATGCTTGAGTGGCCACTGCCTGACACAATGACAGCAACAACAACAGCAACAGCATCGTTTAATCTGCAAGGTCATTAGAGTTGGCCGAGAAGTCCAAAATATCTCAGCTGTGAACTCGAACTTAAAGGCCCGAGGGATCAAGAAGCAACAAAGTCATTCGACAGTCAATTTGGCGTACTGTTGGTTTGGGGTCTCGTTCCTTGCATTCAGCCTGTCACATCCCATAACAGCAAGGCGGGCCTCAAAGCTCAGTCGTGTTTTTAGCACTGACAGAAAAAGCTCTGGCAGAAGTCTGTGGTCGTCTGAGGCTATGATGAGTCGCTCGAGGGTGAAAAGGTTGCGACTGACCGAGGATTAAGTCGGTGACACGGTATGTAGGTCTTTAGTTCGCAAGGAGATGAGCGGGACGCACCAAGGCTGCCTGCAGGGGCAGGTCTGTTCCATCCCTCCTCCACCATCCTAGTTACGCTAATTACATTACTCCTGGGGAGATGGGATAATCAAATCTTAATGAGGCGCAGAAGACTTCAGTGCTGTGCTTGACGTGGCAGTTCCTACCAACAGAGGTGCTGAACTTTTTGTTGATTTCCACAGGAGTCTCACGCTGCATAATTTATCTAGGAAAACATTGTTGGAGACATTCTGAATGTAAAAAAAAATTGTTTTCATGCTTTTATCTCACATATAAACTGTTACAGCGGTGGATGCTCATAACATCACGTGTCAGCCTTGCAGCTCTGTGAGTGCAGAAGCCCCGCCCAGCTGCTGTTCAATCCCACTGTTTGCAAATAACTGCCAATAACAAAGGTACCTAAAACAGCTCGTATGAACTGAGGGTTTTCACCTCACTCAGATACAATGTAAACAGGGATTATTTTACCCTGTGAATCAAGCAAAGGTAAAAGAAAACACGTGGAGCTGGAAATGAGCATTATAAAGAAGACATGCAGAGTTGCAGCTGTTCACAACATTTAATTCTTTTTTCCTCCATTTCATTATGGTATTTTGGCAGCTCTAGGGTAAGAAGGATTTCCTGTTCAAACTCTGCAAACTGGTCTGACTGGAAAGGACTTTTCAATTACTTACAAAGAGGAATCAATAAGGACTGAGTCCAGATGTAATTGATTAAATGGAGTTAATCCAAAACTTTCAAATTGGTGGGAAGGAAGGATTTTTGGAAAACACATTTAAAAGTATCCACTTCATCAAATATAATGAGTTAATGAATCCCATAAATTATATATTTTTTAAATCTCTTTTCTTAATGAACATGGACAGATCCAGTATTACGATGGCCTTTGAAATGCAGAGCACATTGAGATCCACATTTCTGAAGAAGAAATAGTTTATTAAAGTTATTCCGAAGCTTCCCACAAGACTTAAAAGGCAGCCGGGAAAAACAGAGAGGCAGGGTATTTTCTCCTCCTCTGGGACGAGCTTATGCTCCTCGAGATTATCACTTTCCCCTTCTGGGGGATTTGTCACTGATCCCTCGTGCAGTGGGCAGCAGGCAAACTATTTAGTGACTCTCCTTCGGGAATACATAATACAATAGGATAATACAACAGTAGACTGGGAACACTTTCTTTAGCGGGGTGGAAAATAACAACTCTGATGGCTACTGCATGCAACACACTTGCACTCTCTTGCATTTCATATATATGCTGTCAATGTCAGACTCAGCGCTGCCAATCACTCGCTTTCCTCTCCTAATGCCATTTAGCGCTCTCGTTTCCTTCTATAACCCCCCTGCTGATAGCGCTCCTGCTGCTCCATAACAAGCACCTGATTAGGAGTGTTATTAAGCCCTATATACCTTCCTCACATCCACATCCTGCAGAGACTCCTGGGAAGACCTCGTTATGTCCCCATCAGCTCTCCTGCCACCTTCTCTCCATGTCTGGCAACTGGACACTCTCCCATCATCGCCTTCGCACCAATTTAAAGGGCAACGCAGCGCCTGGTAAATGCCAACAGACTTCCAAAATCTGCTTTCTCCGGCCTTCGGGAAAAACTTATGAGAAGCAGGCAGAAAAATGGAATGAAAATAAAACCAACTTCTGACAAACACAGCAGAAATCAAGGCTGAAGCCTACATTTGAGAGATGCTCATTGCTCATTAGGGATCGTGCTGCCTCATGCAAACAAATTGTGGGTGTAATTAGACATTTGACAGTTTTTAAAAGCAGCGCGATGCTTAAGAGAAGCCCGCAGCAGTTGTGTGCAACACGAGCATAAATCAGCTGCTTTCTAGTTGGTTTAATGATGAGAAAATGAAGCCTGTGGCGTCTCTGATGCGTGTCATCCCTAAAGCAAAGGCACACATTATATATGCACAATACCTAATAACTGACTGGGACTATTAAATCTCTGTACAAGGGGGAATTTTGCTAAATTTAAAGGGAATCTCACTCACGGTGGCTGAGTTCTGGTGGTTTACATTTTTTCACCGAGTGGAAAAGTGCATGCTGTCATCATTTTCACAATTTGTTCAAGAGTTTGAAATCTGGGAGCCAATTATTGAAAAAGGATACATAATGTTGGCTAAATAACTTCTTCTTCACCCACCTGTTTGGCTGCAAACTTTTCTAGCACTGAAATGTTTTGGAGGAAAGAGAGACAAAAACAGCCGTCACAGAGATAAAAGTCCATTACGTCCTCATTTTCATGAACAGAAGTGTGAAGTTTGATACAAACGATGAGGATCACACTAACACTTCATGCTGTATTCACACCAAATTGTTGGCTTAATTGGAGACAACAGGGTCATTCCATCTAACGTGAACTGCACCTCATCCCCTCAGAATTATTTGATATCGATCTACCTATATAGTTACAGGACACGCAGGCTACAGGATTCAGTTACAGGATATGCAGGACACTTTATCGCCACCATTTGCCTTCAGAGCTGTCTGCGGCATAGATTCGGAAAAGTGCTGGAAACAGATTTTGGTCCATGTTGACATGACAGCGTCACACGCACATTTGTCTGCTGCACATCTATGATGAGAACTTCCTGCTCGTTTATGAGCCCACCACCTGTAAGCTGCAACAGATATTGAGACTCATCAGACCTTTTTTCTGGTACTCTGTTGTCCAAATTTGGTGAGCCCATACAACTTGTAACTCCAGTTTCCTGTTCTTAGCGATCTTAACTGCTGTAGTCCATCTGCTTTAAGGTTTGAGGTGTTGTGTGTTCAGAAATTCTTGCATAACTTGGGTATTTGTATTACTGTTGCCTTCCTGCCAGCTCGAAGCAGTCTGGCCTTTCTCCTCCGACTTAGATTTTCTCTTTTTCACACCATTCTCTGTAAACCCTAGAGACATTTGTCTGAGAAAATCCCAGCAGATGGCCAGTTTCTAAAACACTGAGACCAGCCTGACTAACATCAACAACAATACCACCTTCAAACTTACTTAAATCACATTTCTTCCTCATTGTGATGCTCGGTTTGAACTTTAGCAGCTCATCTTGACCATGTCTACATGCTCTACCAACCTAACTTTAATGTTTAAATCTTCAAACTGTATGTGTACTCATCAGACTGTGTACTAAGAATACTATCTGTTGGTACGGTCATCAAAATCTGTAGAAACATCTCTGAAATATAAACAAACAGAAATGAAACCCTACTCTGCCCCCACCACTCAGTCAAACAACATTAGGCAGTGTATTCACGCTTGAATCAGTCGGCCTCGGGCCATTATATTATGTTTGTCAGTAAACACGCCATCATCGCTGCTGATTTCTTTGGAAATTTAACCTGAACACAGGAGTATCCATTTTGCGGAGCATAATTGCAGTCCCGGAGCCTTTTGAAGAAGGGGGTCTTTGGATATAATTTTCATTTGGCTGGCAGCCCCCGACCGTCTCTCCTGCCTTTCCCGTCTCACATAATCTCCATCTCTCCGCTCATTCCACATCCTAACTACTCTGCAATCAAAACTGTCAGTCACACTTAAGGCTCTAAACACCTCATGATTCCCCAATCAGACACACCACTCTCGCTTTACCTCGAACCGACTCCAGACGCTGCTGCGACCCCATCTGTCCATCACACGCCGACTGATTTTTGAAGACGTCATCACCTCAGGATGACAAGTTGTTTATCAACAAGATGCAATGAATGGGAAATAATTTGACCTTCACAATGTCAGAGCCATGACATTTTCTGACTTTATCTCATTGTCTTTATTTGCTCGATAGCCAGTGTCGGTTGGTGGTGGGTGGATGGATTTCCATGAAATTTAGAAAGACACTGATGATCCTCGAGCTTTACTTTGGCACCAGCAGCAGATCAAAGTTTCATTTTCTCTGTGAAATGTCTCGGCTTACTAGATGTACCGTATTATTTTAGCTTTTTTTAAGGTTTATATAGAGATAAAAGTTTGTGAAAGTCTTCTTTTGTCCAGTTCTTTTTGTTTACATACTCTTTATATATATTCTGTATATGACACTCAGAAGTTTGAACATGGCTTGGACTGACTGATTAGGCTAAAACAAATTGGCTTCTGCTGGACAAAATAAATCTGAGTTTAAAGTTCCCTACGTCCCAAGCACACAGCAAACGGAAAACAGAAACCTTGTGCACTCTACATATAAATATGCAGTTAGGTTTATAGAGATCAGTGCCCTTGTAGTGTCTGCAGGGACCTTGTGGTCACAACTAATTGGAGGTGCAAGGATGAGCAGCACATATGCCATCTAAAGATATTCAGCAATACTGAAGTCGACCCTTTCTTACTCAAACATGAAGAAAGCAGAAATAAAACGGTATTTGTTTTGGTGATAGTAACACCAGGTGTTTTTTTTTTAATGTAAGACTTTATATTTGTAAAAAAGCTGTAACCAATTTATATTTGGAGCATTATTTTCTGAAGCTCAGCTGAAATCCAGTTAACTGTGAGAGACATTTTAATACTTGCTAGTGTAACGGCAGTACTGATCACGCTGTCAGCCATGAAACTGTTGGGTTTGTGAGCTGCTGACTGTCTGGCTGTGATTTCAGCGTCTTGGACACAAAGCTCAATCTCACCATTCCCCTGAAACACACACCTCATAAAACAGCTCACCCTCTGTGACACCTTTACATCGCTGTGTTTAGATTTACTCACTGGCTGACAGCTCTATTAAGAACAACGCTGATCATCAGGGCGGGAGCTGTTAACGGACACATTTCAAGCTTTTTTGGGAT
>VOQK01028772.1:0-10407 GCA_015052645.1 Benitochromis conjunctus | reverse complement strand
CTGCTGTGGATCATTGTTTACCATATCTACGTTTATCAGCAGTTTTAAGGTGTCACCTGCGCTGGCCCCTAGAAGAGAATTATTGATGGTTGCTGGTGTGTTTGTCACATTTCTTACAACACAATGATATTGTCACACTAAACCAGGTGTTACCTCATGTTTTGCTGGCAGAGGCTGTGGCCCGTGCCACACAGCCTCGGCTTAGTCTGCAAAGCATGCTCGTGTCAGAGTCAGCAGAGCATTGCACCATAACAACATAACTGTCTCGGGTTTGTTTGGCTGATTGGTGTATTCACTACTGTTTGCACCTTTCTAGCTGACTTCAATACAAACTGGAATCTCATTTCCAGAACTGAGATGAACAAGTCTTCTTATCATCATTCAATAACGCTGTAGACTGAGTCAGAGACGTTGACTCCACGTCCTAAAATCAACAGAGGAATGAAA
Organism: Benitochromis conjunctus; assembly: GCA_015052645.1. Classification (NCBI taxonomy): domain Eukaryota; kingdom Metazoa; phylum Chordata; class Actinopteri; order Cichliformes; family Cichlidae; genus Benitochromis; species Benitochromis conjunctus. The sequence goes on along the minus strand of VOQK01028772.1, from coordinate 9,960 downwards.
AATTACTTTGTAAAATTCAATACTATGTAGTGTCCAGTGATGTTAGGAAGAAACAACAGCACACACATTATAATGGATGCAGATCCATTAGGTGGATGTGCCTGCATATGTTGGCTTTGGTCAATTAAAGATGGAGTCACATGATGTGATTGACTGCTGTGTTTCCCTAGGATGCACTGGGATCATCTGTCTGATCCCCTCACCCCCAGGCTGCACGCTTATGGACACATGTTCACTTCCTGTTTCTCTCCACTTGAGACTGCACAGCCTACTCTGTAACTAAGAAACAAGGTGAAACGCCACGGATATGAAATATACTCACAGGCCTATTGTGGTGCCGTTTTAGTTTGTAAGCTATTTATTTAGGCTAATATGGATCATACCAATAGTTACTTTGCCCTAAAATTGTGTAGCGTTTATCTCCGTGACATTTTCCACGTTAAAGCTGGTAGGGGGGCGTTTGTGCAGGATTTTCCCTCAGCTGAATTTTTCCCCTTTGCAGCATCAGTAGCACAGAGCCAGCCTCCGACCAGACTACGCTGTTCCTGCTTGCACTGTAGGGTTTTTCTCCTAAGGTTTGGAACCAGGATTATAGGACACAAGGACAGCAAAACAAAACGCGCCGTCTGCTGCTGCACAGGAGCGTCACAGGTTCGCGCTGCTTCACGTTAGAAAAACAGGTAGAAACTTGGGCTTTATTTGATGTTTCACGGCTCGGCGCATCCGGACTGACGCTGTACTTTCCGTGTGTCGGAGCCTACACAGAAAAGAAGGGGCGGGTGGGACTGCTGTAGAGAAAAGGCTCGTTCAGGTTAGCGTCGCTGTTGTACAGTAACACGCGGGATGTGCGCGGAGCCATTAAACGTTTAAGCGGCTACGTTTCCCCGAGCTGAGCTAGCTAACATCCACTCGTAGCTTCGTCAGCTAACCCCGCTCACTTCGTGCCGGTGAAGAAATGAAAACACGTCTCCGTGAAGGCGAAAACCGGCTCACAACAGTTTAAATACGCCAAACGTCAAAGTAACGCTTTTGTGGCTACGTCGAAAAGGTGTCGCTCGCCTGGCTGTAACGTAGCTCAGTACAGTAACGTTAGCCTACATGCTGAGGTCGCATTCCGTTCTTTTTCCGTTCGCCGCACACTACGCGCACATTCACTATGCCCGCTATTAACACTTGCGACGTGATGCGTGTCCGTTTGTACATACGTGGAAACGATGTGTGTGAACTCCAGGGGCGCTGATGCAGGCCGCAGCATATCAATAACCTTTCCACGTACCGTGCCCAGGTATCATGTGGTGTGCACAACAAACACAGTGCCCTTCATTATGACACGGGTGGGTTTTCTCGCTCCACCGTAATTAAATGTTAAATGAAAGCACACACAGCTAAAGGACTGATCCCCGGATGGATTTAAAAGCTCTCCGACCACCTGACTGACGTCAGAAATAACGGAGTGTGTTCTCACCTGAACATCACGTATGTGGAGGACAGCTGAACAAAGTTGACTGTAAAAGCTGTAAAATAATAACTCGCTGATGTTTGTTTTTTTTAATTTGTGTAGGCATATACACTAATGTACAGTTTCAGTTGAACTCTGTATTTATTTTAATTCAATGTTATTTACACAGCACCAAATCACAACAACAGTTGCCTCAAGGTGCTTTATATTGTAAGGTAGACTCTACAATAATAGGTACAGTGAAAAACCCAACAATCATATGACCCCCTATGAGCAAGCACTTTGGCAACAGTGGGAAGGAAAAACTCCCTTTTAACAGGAAGAAACAACCAGGCTCAGGGAGGGGTGGGGCCACCTGCCTGTTTACAGGCACAGGGTGGAATTGTTCCCGTGTGTTTCTGCTGGATACTCCAGCTTTCTCCTGTAGTGGAAAGTCATGCTAATTAATGCATGATTCTAAATTGTCAATGGTTGTGAGCTACATAAAGTGTATCATATAAAATAGTGCATTCATTTACAGTTAAAATATGTCACCAGGAAGATGAGAAGAGGGGTCATGTGGTTGCACTGCAGCTGAGTTTGATATTGTGTTGTGGAAACTGTGTGTGAGGACACAAGTGTTTATTTAGTGCAGTTTAGGAGAACAGAGCATCCTGCTAACATGAGTTTCATTATTTTAGCACATGTTCGTGTTAGTCACTGGCTGTTGTCGCACTGTGTCCAGAGAAACATGTCAGCCAGAGGAGGAAAGAAGAAGGCTACCAAGCTGTCCCGCTCAGCCAGGGCAGGCGTCATCTTCCCAGTGGGGCGGATGATGAGGTACCTGCGCATTGGCACGCACAAATATCGCATTGGCATGGGGGCACCTGTGTATATGGCAGCTGTCATTGAGTACCTGGCAGGTAAGTTAGAATTACACGAGCTTAATACAACCTCAGGGGATGTAAGAGCATATGAGTGTGTCCAATGTGCTGTGGCTTATCTAAGTGATAACTCGACAATTTGTGTCATAAATTAACAACATTCAGTGATCACAATACTTTAATCATCCCTAAGGAAATTATGTGGGTAACAGTAACAGACGAAACTAACCAAATAATACGATATATTGCAAAGTTTACACATGTAAGAAATAGCACTAATATTTACTTCTTTAAAACATGTTGCCACGTGCAACATGTTTGTTCGATTAATCCCAGGAGGACACCCGAATGCGTTGGTTGTGTCAGCCAGAAAACTTTGCCACATCAAATGTGTGATGCTACCTGCTGTGGTGAATCACTTGTGAATAAGGGAGTAGCCTGTAAAACAGTAAATATTTCACGTTTTTAAACTGACAAATGTTGAAATGTATTTTTGAATCAAATATAGGTTTGAAAATAACTTGAAACTGAAAATGATTGGACTGTAATTTATATTTTATAAAACCTTTGGAGGGATATACACAGTAGTACATGCTACAGTAATGTTTGGCCTGTTTGTCTTGTTGGCCATGAAATGAAAATGACGATGTGTTTATAGTCCGTGCAATGTAATCGTGCACGGACTGATTTGTGCGTTTAGAACACAGAAGAAGTCCGAACATGGACGAACTAACTGCCAAACTGCACACTGGAGGAGGTGCTGTTACCTCAGCGAGGAGGTCGTAGAGACGATCCACTGCCTCGGTGGAAAATGCATGAAAAACGTTTCCCATTGATGTGACACATGGCACGGACATATCTGTATAGATGGACTAACAGTCAGAAGAACCAGGGAGTTCAGTGAAGCCCTATGAAGCAGGATTGTACACAAGTTGGGAAGGTGTGACGAAGCCATTCCTACACAGCTGCAGAGATAAGCAGTGCAGACTGTTGTACGTAGGTACCAGTTATTCACATGTGTAGCCGCTTGGCCAGCATCTGGAAGAAGACGGGAACTGTCACTCTCAGATGAGAGTGAGTAGGTCCGGGTGTCCAGGAACAACCCAGGAAACATCCAGGCTCAGGCCTGCCATGAACTGGAATATGGATTTCAGCACTGACGTGAAGCCAGTTTGACATTGGACTGAGAGGCGACCAAGAAAAAAGCCTCTGCTCCGAAATCGTTATAATGTCCATAAGTGTATGTAATAATCTTTGTGGATATAGGTTGGAGGTTATTTGTTTATAAGGTATTATAGATCCATAAACGCTACCAACAGGTCATTTTACCCTGTTAGTCGGTAGTTGCTAGACAACGTGATTATGTGATGATATCTGGATATTGACAGGAACCTTCAGAGACCTAAGACATACCTGTGATTGGTTGCTCAGCTCTGGATCACAGGAGGAGGACTTGGTGCACACACAAACAGACAGATTTTATGTGTTATAGTAACATTACAAGTTTGGGTTTTTGTTTTTTAGAAAGCAGGAACAAAATGATGGTGTTTAATGGATCAGATAGAGCCAGTATTAAAATAAGGATTGAAAACAATTACTGCAGTGTAGTTTCATCCCAGAAGACTTTGTTATATGCTGACAGAAGGAAAATACAGTAAATGTGTTTAAATACTGTTTGCCTAATGAGTTTGCGCAATGTGTTTCCTCTCCTCTAAGCTGAGATTTTGGAGTTGGCAGGAAATGCAGCACGGGACAACAAGAAAGGCAGAATAACTCCAAGGCACATCAAGCTGGCTGTGGCCAATGATGAGGAGCTAAACCAGGTAACTCAGTGACACATACGTGTGCAAATACATCATCATGTCAAAGCAAACACATAAACTGGCCAGTGTGTTTTCAAGGTTTCACCTTAAAGGAGGCCGTCTAAGACTTGATGCATGTTCTCAGTACTGAAGACAAACAAGGAGAAGCGGACGTGACTAACAGGACCTTTGATTGATTTACACAAATCTGGAGACACTTGTCACAATTAAATGCTTCAAACAAAGATGACCCAACTAAATACAGAATTCAGTGTTTAATAATGATATCGTCTCAAGCTAGCCAAACCTAGCCGTGTGGAAAAAGTAACTGGCCCCTTGACATCAGAGCGGGTTTTGCCCCCCTTGGCAACAACATCTGTGGTCCGGGGATTGAGCCCCGCTGGACGGTTTCAGAGTATGCCAGGTCGTTTAAGGTCGCGCCAAAGTTTGATGATCAGAAACATTGAAGTGTGACATAAACGCAGAAGAGAAAGAAATCAGGGAGGCAAATAAATCCGACAACACAGCGCTGGTTACTGAGCTGTCTCACAGCACAGTGGCGTTTCAGCGTGTCTGCTGTGGCTGTTGGTATGAACAGAGGTCAGTGAAGCTCTTGGATATATGGAATAAAGCGCTCTGTGAATGAAAACAAATCCGAGGAAGCTGTTCCCTTATTCACAATGGGTCGCCACAGTGGCTGGTGATCTGTGATTGGATGAGAAGAAAGGCACTTCCTGCCATGATGCAGGCAGAGAAATCATTATTTGATTTCCTCCTGAATTTGTAACTTTGCTCATTTACAAAAAAATGACCCGTCTCTAATTTTATGGTAGTTTTGATGGAGTGGGTGAGTGAAATAATGATTTGATGCCCTCCGAGCCAACCAGAATCGTGGCTCCCACAGATTAGAATGAATCGGTCAGTTACAGTTACTCCTGATCTGAAGAAGGTGCCCGTGTTGGATTCTCCAGAAATAACTGTCAGTCTGGAGCCACACACACGGTCTTCCTTCACAGGCTGAGGATGAGGTCCTGAATGTTGCGTAGCTATGTGCCACCAGATGGCGCTGCAGTGGTGACGTTGTGTACTTTTGTTGATCCAGGCCCGACCTTTTTGTTGGGCCTGTCGTTGTTTGTTAGTTTGGATGTGGAATAAAGACGGAATGAGATGCGCTTTTCTTCTGATGGTGTGGTGACCTGAGCTCTGAATAGAGCTGCTGCTCCTCAATGTTCACAGGACTCTGAGGCAATCACACACTGGGTGGGGTTCCCCCAGGGTAGACCCGGGACACGAGGAGACTACATCATTGGCGCGGGAAAGCCTCTGGCCGGGGAGTCGAGGTCCGGGCTGCTCAGACTGAGCGTGCACGACGCTCAGCACAATGCGCCGCCGCACCTTTACTTATTAGTTCGACTTTTATTAGCTTCTCATATTTTACTAATAAATGAACATCTTTTGCAGTAACTTGTTTTCATATCTTATTTAACATCAGTTTAAGTGTTTCTGTGTCTTCTTCTTCTTAGCTGCATGTTTGGAGTATAATGTTGATCATAAATCAAGATGCCACACAGTTAGGCATCATTCACATGATCAATTATTATTGAAGAATATGATTAACCCTTCTCTTCACCATCGCTCTTTAAACGTGTGCTAGAGACAAAGTGAGACAGACACAGACCGACCAATCAGCTGTTCTTCAATAATAATCTGTAACTGCTGCAAACCATCGAGCTTCCCTCGAGATCTCTGCTGTGTGTGTGACGAAGCACGAGGTGTGTGAATGTGTGTGACTGATCAGAGTGTAGTCGTGGCTTTGTTTGCCTCTGCTGACCTCAGGAAAAAAGTCTGCAGCATCTGCTGGACTGAAAAAAATCACTCTATCATCATAGTACTAAAAAGTTCAGTTTGTGTTAGCAATGAAAAAAAATCCATATATATATGTATTAATGTATATCCTGTCACAGCATCGCCTCACCTGTCAGTCAAAGCGGCCTGCAGCCAGCTCACCTGTAAATGAAGGCTGCCTCATGGTCCCTCACATGTGTGTGCAAACATTTCTTCATCGACACATCGTGAGTTTATGTATAAAAATGCTTCATCCACTAGCTTCTGCGAGGAGTGACCATATCAAACGGAGGGGTCCTACCTCGTATCCACCCAGAGCTGCTCTCCAAGAAGAGGGGAGGCCGAGTGAAAGTGGATAGCCAGGCGTCTGTCACAGACAAGCAGGAGGAACGCTCAAAGAGCAAGAAACCCACCAAAACCTTCAAGAAGGTTAAAGGCAAACGAGGGCGCAAGCCAAAGGTCAGTCTGCCCATCCTTCTCCAACATGGAGCAGCTGTTTGGAGATGAAACACAACACTTTGGTCACAGCAGCTCACCCTGTTGAAGTGTAGTAAAGTGTTGCCATGTGTGTGCTTTATCATTAGATTGATGGTTATTTTTTGGTATTTAGCTGTGTGAGCGTTGTTTTTGATTTATGAGGTGAATCACAGATCTTTGTTGTTCTGGGATCAGAATCACAGTTTCTGCTTTTGGAGCCACTCCTAAAGGTCATACAAAAGGTCATCAACGCGTTGAGATCATGTCAGTCACATCAGATGATTTACAGTCATGTCCACCTTACAGTGACTGAACATGGAGAGGATAAATGAGCCCCATTTTTAAACAGAGGCGCTCCTCCCACCCAGGGCTCAGTAGGGTGGAGGAGTCATTAAGGCTAGCATCATAAACTTAGTGTAAGTAGTTCTAATGACACCCACCTTTGATGGTGTTAACCCCAGTGTCTAGGTGACAGTGTTGTGGTTGTCCCTGAGCTGAAAGATGACCAAACACGACGTCTGAGTAGTGCTGAGGAGTTTAAAGTTTGAAGCTACGCTTGCTCCAGTCTGGTGAACCTTCATTTGTAATCCATCTAACAGCACGGGCCCATGTGTTCGTTTGTGTTAAATGAATATCATCAGGAAATGATCACATGTCAGCTCAAAGAATAAATACAGCAGAACTGGTGTAATGTGCTGGATTCATTATTATTTGCATGTTTTATTATGTGAACATTTTTCTCTCCATCTGGCAAAGAGCACAGACAATGACAAAGAGGCTGTATCAAACTCCACAGTGGAGGACGGGCCCGGTGATGGCTTCACCATCCTGTCAGCAAAGAGCCTCCTGCTGGGACAGAAAGTAAGCCGGGTCAAAACCCCACCTGAAAATCACAGCACGTTGTCACACTGCCAGACGCTGTTTGTTAATCTGTCTTTGTGAATCCACAGCTTTCATTAACAGAAAGTGAAATGAGCAAAATTGGAACAATCAAGGTGGAGGCAATTATTAACCCAACCAATGCAGAACTGGACCTCAAAGATGGTGTGGGTAAGGAGGACAGGCGTATGTAACATTTCTGGCTCTTTCATGCATGCTCATGCTCAGCTGCTGCGCTGTTGGTCTTTCAGGCAACGCCCTGGAAAAAGCTGGAGGTCGAGAGTTCCTGGAAGGGGTTAAGGAGCTGAGGAAAGCACAAGGGCCTTTGGAGGTAGCATCAGGTACACTGTGCAGGACAGACACTGTCACAGCTGTTTGTCGTCACAGCCGCTGTGACAACACTGAGTCACACCAGTCCATGTCCACAGAGGATGTAGGTGATATTCAGGACGATGGATGAGACAGTACATTCCAGTGTAAATGATGCTAAATGCTAATCTGGGCATAGTAAATAGATTTCATAGAGATGAGTGGGCAGCTGTTAGACTGGGTGCAGACAAACGTGCCACTAATACTGCCATAACCCACTCGACTGTAATCATGTTACAAGACTGTGCCGTGGTCACTGCTGTGGTCACGACTCTAACGTGGTTTTGTCCTGCAGTGGCAGTGAGCCAGGCCAGTGGAATGGCAGCGCGCTTCATCATCCACTGTAACATCCCACAGTGGGGCTCGGAGAAGTGTGAAGACCAGCTAGAGAAGACTGTGAAGAACTGTCTGTCAGCAGCAGAGGAGAAGAAGCTCAAGTCTGTGGCCTTCCCCTCACTGCCTGCTGGACGGTGAGCTCCACGCCGACTCTCACACGCCGTCTCGCACACAGACTCGCACGCAGACTTGCACGCCAACTCTCACGCCGTCTCGCACACAGTGTCGCACGCAGACTCGCACATAAATACGTCCAGTTACATTGACCTGCATTTAATAGCAACATAACGATAAACTGAGCTGCCTGCAGCCTGGACACGCTGGCAGCTCTGACAGATTCAGTCGCCCTGTCCCGTTTCATCACTCACAGCTGTGTTGTTTGTCTCAGTTTGCTCTCGCTTCACTTGTACAACCTGACCGTCTCTCACAGGAACGGATTCCCAAAGCAAACGGCCGCTCAGCTCATCCTCAAGGCCATCTCCAACCACTTCGTGTCCTGTACCAGCTCCTCTCTGAAAAACATTTACTTTGTGCTGTTTGACAGTGAGAGTATTGGAATATACCTTCAGGAAATGGCCAAGCTGGATGCCAAATGAGGACTGCCGGTTTGTGCGTGTGTGTGTGCGCGTGTGTTTGGGGGCTATTTTTTTAACTGTTGTTTGTCACTGTTGGTATCGGTAGGTGAGCCCACAGTCGGGCTTTTCGTGTGGAACGTGTCACAGTTAAAGAAGAAATGTGTGTGGAGTGCTGTTCTGTCCCTTCAGACATCGTTTTCTTTCTAGAGTAGATCATTTAAGTGGGTAGACTTTGCTATCTGGGCTCCTCGTTTCACTGTTTTTATATTCATGTACAAATGTAACCGTTCTTTCGCAGGCCTCAGCATTTCCTGATATATTTAGTTTACTAATTCAAACCTGGGGTGCGCATTCTGCTTTGAAATAAAACTGTTTCCCACCAGAGGTCTGCACAGTGTCAGCACCTCTTCTTACCATCTCCTCTCGTTTTACACAATATTGTTTTAAAGTAGAACAAAGCACAGTTGGAGCGCACGCACACCCTGTGTATATAATAGGCTTTTTTGGATTTTAGAAATGCCATTTGATAGAAAACATCATCTGTAATTCTACCAACGTTTTGTTTCTAATTTATCTTGGCTGCTTTGGCTTAATTCTTGAATGACCTTTGAAGTTTGTTACTGGTGCACAAGACTCTGTGTTTGTTACAGTTACAACAAATATTGGTTGTATATGTCTTTGTCTCTGTAGTATTTTTTTTTGCAGTTGAACAGTTTGACTCCAAAATAAATTAGCATCATTTCATTTTGTTGTGCAGAGTAGTCCATCTAATTGTCAAAGCCTGCTGTGGTCACAGGTGTAAGCCACCAGTATGAAAACTGATGGGCTCAAATGCAACACAGACAACTGTGTGAACTTTGGCACCATCACATGTTTTATCTAAGCAGCTTCTCACATCGCTCAGGGATGAAGAGGAAGAGTAAGACTGTGTGGCAATGAAACAAAAGACAATACAGGACTTATTTTACATAGACGTATATACACACAGTAGCACACAATATTTACATGTAAATATTAGTTATCACAGTTGTATTGCAAAGCAAAGTAGTAAGTGTGAGACACACCACACCAGGCAAGACCCCAGGTGCAGATGTCCCTGAGACAATCCAGGCAGGGCATACATGGAACGCCATAACCAAGTTACCGGCGTAGTATACAGGAACATCTGTGCCGAGTACGGCCTGGAAGTCCCGAGGTCAAGATGGGAGACGCCACCAAGGGTGGTGGAGAATGACCGAGCTAAGATCCTGTGGGACTTCCAGATACAGACGGACAAACTGGTGGTGGTAGCAATTGGACAAAGTGGTGGTAGACAAACAGAAGAAGACGGCCGTAGTGATAGATGTAGCAGTTCC